>STHB01009927.1:0-14265 GCA_018908115.1 Anopheles rivulorum | reverse complement strand
CGACGCTGTACAAGAAACTGGCTGCGCTGGGCATCGACCGGTAGGCCGGCCGGCGAGGCCGATGCGGCCCGGACGTGAAGCATCGAACAGGAGATCACGATGAAGCGGATCGGCATCGCAGGGTGGCTGACCATGTTGCTGGCGACGTCCGCGTTTGCGCAGGCCGGCGACGCCGACACGCCCGAGGCACGGCGCAACTGGTACAACGATCCGTTCGTCGCGCTGTCGCGGGACGTGGCCGAATGCCCGCTGCCGCTCGGCCCGTGGATGACGCGTGCCGAGATGACGGACGATGCGCATTACCGCGCCGAACGCGGCACGACCTGCTGGCTCGCTCATCGCTGCACGAAGCCGAATTCGTATATGTATGACGCGTCGATCGCCGATGCGGCGAAGGCCCATTTCGCCGGCTCCGATCATCTGCGCGGTACGAGCCTGTGGATCACTGTGCAGCGACGTTTCATCTACGTCGAAGGATGCGCGGATGCGGCGTTCGATCGCCAGGCGGTGCAACGCGAATTCGAGGCGCTTCCGGACGTCGAGCAGGTGTTCGTTCGCATCACCGAAGATCCGCGCAAGCGCTTGCCGTACAAGGCGCGTGGGCAACCCGACCGCAAGCCGGACTGACGGCCGGAGGGCCGCGCATGGCATACTCGCGACATTCAAAAAATGGTTGACGGGAAGAACAATGAAACACATGCTTGCGTCGGTCTGTCGGTGGCCTCGGGCGGCCGCAATGCTGGTTCTGGTTGCGGGGCTCGGCGGGTGCGGTGGCAGTGCCCCGCTCTTCACTTCGGACGGGCGTCCGACCACTCAGGTGCAATGCACCGGCAGCGACTGGAGCAATTGCACGGACAATGCCCGGGCCATGTGCAACGGGGATTTCGAAGTGATTCAGCAATCGACTGATGACGCCGTACGAAATCTTCTCTTCGCATGCAAGAAGAAGAGCGGTTATTGATCCCGAAATGACCGGCTGAGGAGACCACGATCGGGCGAAGCGCTTTTCTGTTTGCTTGAAGTCACCTGTTTTTCACGAATAACATTCACGGAGTCCCATCCATATGGCGACCTACAGGCAACTGACCGCGCAGCTCGAAAGGCTTCAGCAAAAGATCGACAAGGAACGTGAAAAGGCGATTGCCGACGCGATTGCGGATATCCGCGCGAAAATCGAGGAATACGACATTACGCCGGAAGAGCTCGGTTTTCGTCCGGTGGGGGCGCCCGCCGCTGCCGCCGCGAAGCCCAAGCGGACGCTGCCGCCGAAATACCTGAACCCGAAGACGGGCGAAACGTGGACTGGCCGCGGGAGATCGCCGACGTGGCTCGGCAAGAACCGCGCACGTTTCCTGATCAAGGACTGACTCCCGAAAATCCTCACCTTTCGTGAGTTGACCGACGGTGCGAATGGCCATGCGGCCGTCGCACCGTTTTGTTTTTGGGCAGTCGCCAGACGATTTTCCCCGACGAATAGACGTCTCATGCCGCGCAATTAACGGATCCTGTTTTGCGAATTCGCCGCGATCCGGCTGCATATTGCGGGGAATTCCGGTAAACAACCGCGTAATGACGCCAGGCACGCGCATTGGCATTCGCGATTTTCGCGGTGCAGGCATGCAGCGGATAATCATCACCTTTCGCGTATTTGCGCGGCGTGTCGTGCAAATCCCGAAGATACTCACCATGGCTCCTGTAAATCCTCACCTTTGAGAAAGCGGCCGCAATGCCGCGCCGCATTGCTTGCGTCGTGCGAGCGGCGCTGCGATGCCGGACGCGTGTGTTGCAGGTCCATGGTGCGAGCATTGACGTTCGTCGAACAGTCGGCCGTTCGGCATATAGGCAGCCGCAGGCGCTTCGCCTATGCTTGGGGTTCGCGTCGATCGGCGCCCGGCCCGCCCGGCCGCATGCCGATCGTGTCGTCTTTCGTCACCGCTGGGAGCCGATGTGACCGTTCGCCATCTCGATGCGTTGTTTCAGCCCAAGTCCGTTGCGGTCGTCGGCGCGTCATCGCGTGCGGGCAGTATCGGCGCGATGGTGTGGTCGCGTGTGCTGAGCGGTGCGTTCCAGGGGCCCGTGTGGCCCGTCAATCCGAAATATCGCTCGCTCGACGGGCATGCCGTTGTCGCCGATGTCGACCGCCTGCCTGCGCCGCCGTCGGTTGCCGTGATCTGCACGCCGCCCGCAACCTGGGCCGGCATCGTGCGCAAGCTCGGTGAGCTCGGCACGCGCGTCGCGGTGATCGTCGGCGAGGCACGCACCGATGCCGATCGCGCCGCGGTCGATCGCACGTTGAAGGCGGCGAAGCCGTTCGTGCTCCGTATCGTCGGGCCCGGCAGCCTCGGCGTGTTGTCGCCTGCGCGGCATGCGCATTTCGGCGCGCCGGCGTACACGGCGCGATCGGGTGGCGTCGCATGGGTGTCGCAATCGAATGCGTTGACGAACGCGGTGCTTGGCTGGGCCGATGCACGGGGTCTCGGCTTTTCGCATGTCGTCGCACTCGGCAGCGAATCCGACGTCGATGCGGGCGACGTGCTCGACTATCTGGCAAGCGATCCCGGCACGCGCGCGATCCTGCTCGAACTCGATACCGTGCGCGCGGCGCGCAAGTTCATGTCGGCTGCGCGTGCGGCCGCACGCAACAAGCCGGTGCTCGCGTTGCGCACCGGCCGCGCCGATCCTGGCGACGCACTCTATACGGCGGCGTTCCAGCGCGCGGGCATGGTGCGCGTCGATGCGCTCGACGATCTGCTCGACGAAATCGAGACGCTCGGCGTCGGCCGCGTCACCGCGCGTGGCGCGGCGACGCTCGTGACGAGCGATGCGGGCGTTGCGAAACTCGCGGTCGATGCGGTTGCCGAGGTACGCGACGTGCTGGCCGACTGGTCGCCCGCGGCCACGTCCGCCGTGGCGGCCGCGCTGCCGCATCTCGCGGCGCCCGCCAATCCGCTCACGCTGGGCGACGACGCACGCCCCGAGCACTTTGCCGCGGCGATCAAGGCGCTCGCGCCGTTTCCGCAGACGGGCACGCTGTTCGTCGTCCATTCGACGTCCCACAGTGCGCCGGCCGAGTCGGTCGCACGCACGCTGATCGACTCGCGGCAGTACGCACATCGCGGCATCCTCGCGTGTTTCTTTGGTGCTGTCGACGCGGCGACGCGCGATGCGCTGCACGCGAACGGCATTCCCGTGCATACGACGCCGCAGCGGCTGGCACGCGCGTATGCGCGTCTCGTCGACTACAACCTCGGGCGGCAACTGCTGATGCAGACGCCCGAGGGCACGCCGCCGCAGCCGGCCGAGTGCGTGGCATCCGCACAGGCCGACGCGCGCCGGATGGTCGAAGCCGGCGAGCATGATCTGGCCGGCGAGGCCGCGCTGCGCTGGCTGTCCCATTTCGGCTTGCAGGGAGAGCCGGCCAACGAGCCTGCCGGTACGAAGGTCGTCGATATCACGGTCGACATGTACGACGATGCGAATTTCGGTCCGGTGTTTCGCTATGCCGTGCCGCCCGCGGACGGCGTGTCGGCGCCGTTCGTCGTCTACGGCCTGCCGCCGTTGAACAGCGTGCTCGCCCGTGCGGTCATGGAGCGCTCGCCGTATGCGCGCAGCACGCCGGTCGAACCAACGCTCGATGCGCTGACGGCGCTGTCGCAGGTCGTCTGCGACGTGCGCGAAGTCGTCGCGATGTCGGTCACGCTGCGCGTGATGTCCGACCGCGCAAGGGTACTCGCACCGCGCATCACGCTGGCCACGGGGCGCAGCCGGCTGGCGATCATGCCGTATCCGCGGCACCTCGAGCAGACGCTTGAGTGGCGCGGCGAGACGGTGACGATCCGTCCGATCCGTCCGGAAGATGAGGCTGCGCACAACGAACTGCTCGGCGCGATGACGCCGGAAGATCTGCGGATGCGTTTCTTCGGTGCGGTGCGCAGCTTCGATCATTCGCAGGTGGCGCGCATGACGCAGATCGACTACGACCGTGAGATGGCTTTCATCGTGTCGTTCACCGATGTGTCGGGGCGTGACCACACACTGGCGGTGGCGCGTGCGGTTGCCGATCCCGACAACGAGACGGCGGAGTTCGCGATTGCCGTGCGGCCCGATCAGAAGGGCAAGGGGCTCGGCCGGCTGATGATGGCCCGCATCATCGACTACGCGCGCTCGCGCGGCACCGCATGGATGGTCGGCGAGGCGCTGCGCGAGAACTCGGCGATGATCTCGCTCGCGAAGTCGTGCGGCTTTGCGGTGTCGACGACGGAAGAGCCCGGTGTCGTGGGTTTCAGGATGAAGTTGCAGTCGTAGGCATCGGTTCGCGGTCTGAGGCGTGGAGGCATCACATACAGCAGATGCCCCCGACGTTTCGCCACGCCGCAAGATCACTCAGGAATACACAACATTTGAGGCGGCCTCTGGAGCGAAGCCTCAGCGAATGCGCCGGCCCTGTCAGCCGCGGCGATATCGATGCACGCGTGGTGTCCGACGATGCAGGGCGCCGTGGCGCGATACACGTCCGGCAAGCGGGCTCAAGCGATGTGTTTTCGCACATTCGCTACCGCATTCCGGCCTCGCAGATTCGAAACCGTCACAAAGGTGAGATTTTTCGGGAGCCGTACATGAGTCATTTCCGGAATGGCACGGTGAGCCGATACGGGAGCGTTCGGTGAGCCTTCCCGGGAACAGCCGGTGAGGACCTGCGGGAGCCGCTGGTGAGCCTTTCCGGGACACGTCGGTGAGCACCTGCAGGAGGTGTCGGTGAGGACGTTCGGGAGGTATCGGTGAGGGTCTCCAGGAGCCTCGGGTGAGCTTTTTCGGGAGACATGGGTGAGCGCTTGCGGGACGCTGAGGTGAGGCTTTTCGGGAGCGTGCGAACGCACGACTCCCGCGAGCGCGGCGCCGGCCAATGCCGGCGTCCTACGCGGGTACGGGCACGCATGAACCGTGCCCGCCAGCAGCATTACGCCGCGAGTTTCGACGCCGCGTCGTTCACCTGGTCGCGCGAAATCGCGAGTTCCTCGAGGTGCGGATCGGCATAGACGGCACCGGTTTCGCGCTCGAGGCGGGCGATCGTCAGCGCACAGCGCGCGGTGTCTTTCGGCATCGCGATGAAGCGCTTGACCGATTCGCCGGACGTGAATGCTTCGAACAGCGCGCCGCGCACGTCGTCCGGAAGCGTCTTGGTCCATTGGTACGGCTTGCCGTTGAACGTGATCGACGGCGGCAGCGTGCGTTCCTTCTTGGTTGCCGTGATGAGGCCGTAGGTGCGGGCGGCGTCGCCGATCTGCTCGGGCGAGAAGAGTTCGTCAGGCGTGATGTCGAACTGCTCGATGTAGTTCTCGATCGCCTGCATTGCGGCGGCACGATCGTCGCGCTTTTGCTGCGCGCGCGCGACGATATCGCGCAGCTCGTCCGCTTCCTCGGGCGTGATCGTGAAGCTTGCCTGCTTCTGCTGAAGTTCGGAGAAACGCTGGAATTCTTGATCGTTCAGAAGTTTGGCCATGACATCCATCGGACACGACGGCCGCGACAACCGGCCGCCGTAGTTTTTGAGAGGGCCGCTATTTTAGCGTAGCGCGGTGAGCGCGCGATGCGACATCGTGCATCGCGCGCCGCACGGGCGTCGCGCGCGACCGGGGCCGGCGCTATGGCGCCATACCCGGTGTGCTTGATCGAACCCGCGCGTCAGCAGGTTTCGGTGCGGCCCATCGACAGATGGGCGGCCGTGTCGCGCAACGCTTCGACGGCCACGTCGACGGACTGCACCGTGTGCGCATCGATGCGGCGCATGTAGGGGCAGGTCAGCACCGCGATCGCCAGGCCCGACGGCCCGAGGATCGGTACGGTCAGATCGGTCACGCCGTACGCCTGGCGGCTGTCCTGGCGCAGGTAGCCGGACTGCCGGATGGACTGGCACGCAATCGCGAGCTCCTGCTCGTTCAGCGGCGCTTCGCCCTTGACCTTGCGGTGCTCGGTCAGCATGTGCGCACGTTGCTCGGGGCTCTGGAACGCCAGCATCATGCGCCCCGACGCCGTATCGGCGAGCCCGACCCGCGAACCGAGGCGGACCGACACGCCCCACGGGCCCGGCCCGTCCACCTGCGCGATCACGAGCAGGTTGCCGCGATCGTAGACGGACAGGTGGCACGATTGCTCGGCGGCATCGGCGAAGCGTTGCATCGGCGGCAGGGCCTCGGCAATCAGCCGGTTCATTGGTGGATGCCGGTGCGCAAGCGCAAACAGCTTGAGGCTGAGCGTGTAACGGTCGCCGCCGGTGGAACGCATCACGTAGCGGCGGGCGACGAGGCGTTCGAGCATCCGGTAGATTTCGCTCGCGTTGCGGCCGAGTTCCTTGGTGATTTCAGTGCGGGTGAGTCCTTCTTTCTGCTCGGACAGGAGTTCGAGAATGTCGAGGCCCTTGTCGAGCGCGGGTGCGCGATAGCGGTCGATAGCGGCCATCGATTCCCGTGCGTCGCAGCCGGGAAGCGGGTCGTTGGTTGTCTGCATTGTTGGTGTGAGGTTGGGGGATTACCGTCGATCGGTTGGCGACGCACGCTGGCCGGTTCTGCACGCGCATGGTTCGGGCCCGCGTATGGCAATGAAAGCCATTCGTACGAGCTTAGCAATAAACAAACAGTGTGCAATGCAGCGTCTTTTTACCGATCATTACCGGACAAGAACGGATAAGCAAACGTTCTCGATGACAGGGGCAGCCCGAATATCCAGTATTCATGGTCTGATGGCAGGCGATGCCGGCAGCCGCGAGCGGCCGGCCGGTGTTCGTGCATCCGATGCTGCGCCGCAACGTCGGCAGGCGCACCAATAGTCGGTATCCGTCGCGCGTCATTTCACGGTGCGCGGCCGATGGTACAAAGGCTTGCGGGCCAGCGACGGTGCGGCCGCGCGTGAAGCCGGCCGACATGGGCCGGCACGCGTCGCGGGTGCCGGGCCGTCGTCGCCGATGCGCAGACCGGCGGCCGCCCGTTCGATGCGCGCCGTACTTTCGTGCGGCGCCGCGATCGCTGCGCCCGCGCGACCTTCGCGCGTCGAACCGCCTGCCGGATGCGGTGCCGACGCGTGCAATCGACGATCGACAATCAGTCCGGTGCGCGGCCGCGAAGGGTCGCGTCGACCGGTATCCTGTCCCATTCGACAACAGAGGTTAAGCACGATGAAACTGCTTCGCTATGGCCCGTCCGGCCAGGAAAAGCCCGGTGTCCTCGACGCGGACGGCCGGATTCGCGACTTGTCCGCGCACGTGCCGGATCTTGCCGGCGATGTGCTGACCGACGCGGGTCTCGCGCGGCTGCGCGCGATCGATCCGGCCACGCTGCCGCTCGTGTCCGGCGAGCCGCGCATCGGCGCGTGCGTCGGGCACGTCGGCAAGTTCATCGGCATTGGTCTGAACTATGCCGATCACGCGGCCGAAGCCGGCATGCCGGTGCCGAAGGAGCCGGTCGTGTTCGGCAAGTGGACGAGCTCGATCTGCGGTCCGAACGATGGCATCGACATCCCGAAGGGCTCGGTCAAGACCGACTGGGAAGTCGAGCTGGGCGTCGTGATCGGCGCGAAGTGCAAGGATGTCGACGAGGCGAGCGCGCTCGATTACGTCGCGGGCTACTGCGTCGTCAACGACGTGTCCGAACGCGAATGGCAGATCGAGCGCGGCGGCCAGTGGGACAAGGGCAAGGGCTTCGACACGTTCGGCCCGATCGGCCCGTGGCTCGTCACGCGCGACGAGGTGCCCGATCCGCAGCGTCTCGACCTGTGGCTCGAGATCGACGGCCACCGTTATCAGAACGGCAACACGCGCACGATGGTGTTCACCGTCGCGCAGCTGATCGCGTATCTGTCGACCTGCATGACGCTGCAGCCGGGCGACGTGATCACGACCGGCACGCCGCCGGGCGTCGGCATGGGCATCAAGCCGTCGCCGGTGTTCCTGAAGGCCGGCCAGATGGTGCGCCTCGGGATCGAAGGACTCGGCGAACAGTTGCAGCACACGCGCGGCGCGCAGTAACCGACCGCTGACGCGCTAAAACCAAGGGCCCGATTCCGCACTGCGCGGAATCGGGCCCTTCGCATTTGGATGCGGTATCCGCAGGCGGCGTCACACCACGTTGTCGAGCTCGCAATGCGCTTCCAGCCGATACCCGTCGGGATCGACGACGAACGCCGCGTAATAGCCGGGGCCGTAGTGCTCGCGCTTGCCGGGCCCGCCGTTGTCCTGGCCGCCGTGCTCGAGTGCGGCGCGGTAGAACGCGTCGACCTCGACCGGCGAAGCGGCCTTGAACGACAGGTGCAACCCCGAGTCGGGATCGGCAGCGACGGGGCGCGGCGCATGCTGCAACCACAGCTCGGGTTCGGTCGTACCGTACCCGATCGAGCCGTCGTCGCTATACAGCCGCGTGTAGCCGAGTGCGCCGAGCGCGTGGTCGTAGAAGGTGCGGCTGCGGCCGATGTGGGCAACGCCGAACGAAAGGTGATCGATCATGTGAGGCTCCTTGGACTGAAGAGGGACGTCAGTGCGGCAAACCTGCTTATAACCACCACGCCAGCCGCTTGTAGCGGAGTGCGCCGAGTGTGCTGTCGTAGTACGCGCGGCCGCGGCCGTTGTGGATAACTTCGCGCGAAAGGCGATCGATCATCTGTGACTCCTTGAACTGAAGCGGGTGTCCGTGCAGCAATCTGTTTTATAACCACTATGCTGGTTATGTTAGAAAGCGTCCGGATGCTTGTCAACCGGCATGATGGTTAGATACGATCGCGTCATGAGCAAAACGCAACCTTCCGTCACGATGGACTGCCTGATCCCGGCGCCGCCCGAAACGCTGGGCATCGATTTCATGAACACGCTGTACTGGCGCGGCAGCGATCCGCCGACGGAAACCTTCGGCACGATGGACGATCTGCTGGCGTGGTGCCGCGAGCACGCAGGCGTGCCGGCCGGCCTGGCGGAAGCATGCCGCGCGGGTGGTGTGAAGGAGGAGGCGCCGGCGCTGCTGGCGCGTGCGCTCGCATTGCGCGAAGCGTTGTATCGGCTCTTTCTTGCGCAAGCCGAGCGGTGCGAGCCGCAGGCCGGCGATCTCGCGCTGCTGAGCGGTTTTCTGGCGGAAGCGTCGCCGCGCGTCGCGCTGGCGCGTATCGACGGCGGTTATGCGTGGCGGGTCGATGCGTCGGGCGCGACGCTCGCGGCATTGCTGAGCCCGGTGCTGTGGTCGGCAATCGACCTGCTCGGCGGCGCGCGGCTCGCGAAGGTCAAGCGCTGCGCGAACGACGCGTGCCAGTGGCTGTTCATCGACGACAGCAAGAACGGCAGCCGCCGCTGGTGCTCGATGTCGTCGTGCGGCAATCGCGCGAAGGCGTACCGCCACTATCACAAGGCCGACTGACGGGCCGGCCGCACACCCACGCTACTTCGCCGACAGCTTCCGCCACAGCGTCGTCTTGCTGATGCCGAGCATCGCGCACGCGCGGTCGCGGTCGCCGCCGCACGCGTCGAGCACCGCGCGGATCTCGTCGGCTTCGGCGCGGCGGCGGCGTGCGTGCAGCGTCTGCGCGTCGTCGGGGTCGGCCGTGTCCGGCGGCGCCGCGAACAGCTCGGGGGCGATCGCCTGCAGCGCGTCGGGATCGAGCGCGGTGCACGCGGCCGCGGGATCGTTTTCATCGGCTTCCTCGGCGAGTTCCACCGCGATCCGCTCGATCACGTTCTGCAGCTCGCGCACGTTGCCGGGCCACCGGTAGCGTGCGAGCGTGGCCTGCGTCGCGCCGAGCACGCGCGTGGCGTCGCCGGCATCGCGCAGGCGTTCGGCGAGACGCGGTTCGCGCCGCGCAGCCTGCACGAGCAGCGTCGCCGCGAGCGCGGGAATGTCGGCCGCGCGCTCGCGCAGCGGCGGCAGGCCGACATTCAGGATGTTGAGCCGGTAATAGAGATCCGCGCGGAACGTGCCGGCCTCGACGGCCGCAAGCAGCGGCCGGTGCGTCGCGGCGATCACGCGCACGTCGATGCGGATCGGCTCGGTCGAGCCGAGGCGGATCACCTCGCGTTCCTGCAGCACGCGCAGCAGCCGGCTCTGCAGCGACGGCGGCATCTCGCCGATCTCGTCGAGAAACAGCGTGCCGCGGTGCGCGGCCTCGAACAGGCCGGTCTTGCCGCCGCGCCGCGCGCCGGTGAATGCGCCTTCCTCGTAACCGAACAGTTCGCTCTCGAGCAGCGCTTCCGGAAACGCGCCGCAGTTGACCGCGACGAACGGATAGCTGCGCCGCGCGGACAGCGCGTGCAGGCTCTGCGCGATCATTTCCTTGCCGGTGCCGCTTTCGCCGAGTACGAGCACGGTCGCGTCGGATTTCGCGTAGCGGCGCACGAGGTCGCGCACGCGCGCCATCGGCGCCGACGCGCCGACCACGTCGTCGAGCGCGTAGCGTGCGGCGAACTGCTGCGTGGTCGGCTGCGAACGCAATGCGCGGTCGAGCCGTTCGACCGCGCGCGATTCCTGGAAGGTCAGCACGCTGCCCGACGTGACGCCGCGATCGACCAGCGGCCCGCGATGCACGACGTAGCGCACGCCGCGCACGGTCGCGAGCGCGTCGCCGTCCTCGCCGCGCAGCGTGCGCAGCTCGGGGCGCAGGTCGACGAGCGCGCGGCCCACGGCCGCCGCGGGTTCGACCCCGAGCGCCGACGCGAGCCGCTCGTTGATCGCCTCGACTCGGCCGCGTGCGTCGAGCGCGACCACGCCGTCGCGCAGGTGCTGCAGCAGCGTGTCGAGCCGCTGGCGGCGGAACCCTTCGGCGTGCGTTGCATACGCGACTTCGAGCGCCGTCTCGACGGCCTTGCGCACGGAAGCGTGCGAGTACAGGAACACCGCGCCCATGCCGGCACTCGCCGCGAGATCGGTGACGAGGCCCGGGCCGACGATCGTCTCGATGCCGCGATCGCGCAGGTCGTGCACGCAGGCTTCTGCTTCCTGCGCGGACTGATATGACGCAAACTGCACGTCGAGGCCGTACGCGGCGACGAAGCGGCGCACTTCAGGCGGCGTTTCCCCGGCGCTGACGAGCGCGATCCGCGATGCGTCGCGCCGCGCGCGGGCGAGCGCCTGCATCACGTCGAAGCCGGTCGGCGACACGACCACCACCGGCACCTGCGCACGCGTTTTCAGGAAGCCGCCGTTCGAGCCGGCCGCGACGATCACGTCGGGCCGCGTGGCGCCGGCCTCGGCGATCGCGCTGAGCGCATCCTCATACGCGCGCGTCACGATGCGCACGTCGGCGCGTTCGTCGAATTCGCCGGCGATCTCGCGAAACAGGTCGCGCAGGCGGCTGATGCCCATCGCCCAGATGCGCGGGCGCACCGTGCGGTCGGCCGGGCCGGCGGGCTTGGTCGAGGAGAGGTCCATGACGACCGATTATGCGCGTGCGATTTCATTTTTGAAACATGAAATTGCCGAATTGAAATCGCAGGGCGCTGTAGTGCTTGTGTCGGTTGCTTAAGAATCAGTGGGTTAGCAACGTTTTGCGAGCTGGCCCGGTCCTTGCTGTTGTCGGGCATCCCATCAGGAGGCCGTTCATGAGCAATACGCATCTTCAGAGCGCCGGCGCGAAATTCCGCGCGGCAGTCGCGGCGGAACAGCCGCTGCAGGTGGTCGGCGCGATCACCGCCTATGCGGCCAAGATGGCGCAGGCTGTCGGCTTCAAGGCCGTGTACCTGTCGGGCGGCGGCGTCGCCGCGAACTCGCTCGGCATTCCCGACCTCGGCATCAGCACGATGGAAGACGTGCTGATCGACGCGGGCCGGATCACCAACGCGACCGACCTGCCGCTGCTGGTCGACATCGATACGGGCTGGGGCGGCGCGTTCAACATCGCACGCACGGTCCGCTCGTTCATCAAGGCCGGCGTCGCGGCCGTCCACCTCGAAGACCAGGTCGGCCAGAAGCGCTGCGGCCACCGTCCGGGCAAGGAAGTCGTGCCGGTCGAAGAAATGGTCGATCGCGTGAAGGCCGCGGTCGATGCGCGTACCGACGACCAGTTCGTGATCATGGCGCGCACCGATGCCGCCGCCGCCGAAGGAATCGACTCGGCGATCGAGCGCGCGGTGGCCTACGTCGAAGCCGGCGCGGACATGATCTTCCCGGAAGCGATGAAGTCGCTCGACGACTACCGCCGCTTCAAGGCAGCCGTGAAGGTGCCGATCCTCGCGAACCTGACCGAATTCGGCTCGACGCCGCTGTTCACGCTCGACGAACTGCGCGAGGCGAACGTCGACATCGCGCTGTACTGCTGCGGCGCGTATCGCGCGATGAACAAGGCGGCACTGAACTTCTACGAAACGCTGCGCCGCGACGGCACGCAGAAGGCAGCCGTGCCGACGATGCAGACGCGCGCCGAGCTGTACGACTTCCTCGGCTATCACGAATACGAGCGCAAGCTCGACGAGCTGTTCGCGCAGGGCAAGAAGTAACGCGGCCCGCACCCACGAGACACGAATCTGAACGTTGCATGGGGCCGGCATGAGCGCTGAAGCGCCAACGCTGGCCGACAAATCGGAGAATCCAGAGATGAGCGAGACGAAAGACGCAGCAGCACCGGCCGCCGCAGGCGCATTCAAGCCGAAGAAGTCGGTGGCGCTGTCGGGCGTGACGGCCGGCAACACGGCGCTGTGCACGGTCGGCAAGACCGGCAACGACCTGCATTACCGCGGCTATGACATTCTCGACGTCGCCGAATCGTGCGAATTCGAGGAAATCGCGCACCTGCTCGTGCACGGCACGCTGCCGAACCTGACCGAACTGGCTGCGTACAAGACCAAGCTGCGCGCGCTGCGCGGCCTGCCGAGCGCGCTGAAGGTGGCGCTCGAGCAGATCCCGGCATCCGCCCACCCGATGGACGTGATGCGCACCGGCGTGTCGGTGCTCGGCACCGTGCTGCCGGAGAAGGACGACCACAACCTGCCGGGCGCGCGCGACATCGCGGACCGCCTGATGGCGTCGCTCGGCTCGATGCTGCTGTACTGGTATCACTTTTCGCACAACGGCAAGCGCATCGAGACGGAAACCGACGACGACTCGATCGGCGGCCACTTCCTGCACCTGCTGCACGGCAAGACGCCGTCGAAGTCGTGGGTCGAGGCGATGCACACGTCGCTGATCCTGTACGCGGAGCACGAATTCAACGCATCGACGTTCACGGGCCGCGTGATCGCGGGCACGGGCTCGGACATCTACTCGGCGATCACCGGCGCGATCGGCGCGCTGCGCGGGCCGAAGCACGGCGGCGCGAACGAAGTCGCGTATGAAATCCAGAGCCGCTACAGCTCGCCGGACGATGCCGAGGCCGACATCCGCCGCCGCGTCGAGAACAAGGAAGTCGTGATCGGCTTCGGCCACCCGGTCTACACGATCTCGGATCCGCGCAACAAGGTGATCAAGGGCGTCGCGCACAAGCTGTCGAAGGAAGCGGGCGACGTGAAGCTGTACAACATCGCCGAGCGCCTCGAATCGGTGATGTGGGATGCGAAGAAGATGTTCCCGAACCTCGACTGGTTCAGCGCGGTGTCGTATCACATGATGGGCGTGCCGACCGCGATGTTCACGCCGCTGTTCGTGATCTCGCGCACGTCGGGCTGGAGCGCGCACATCATCGAGCAACGCGTCGACAACAAGATCATCCGCCCGAGCGCGAACTACACGGGCCCGGAAGACCTGCAGTTCGTGCCGATCGAGAAGCGCTGATCGCCCGCCGCGCGTGCCGACGCCCGTGATGCGGGCCGCCGGCGCGCGCGGAACGTCATACCCAGATTCCCGCCCCACATCATGAATACCGCCAACCGCAAACCCCTGCCCGGCACGTCGCTGGACTATTTCGACGCGCGTGCCGCGGTCGACGCGATCGCGCCCGGCGCCTACGACACGCTGCCGTACACGTCGCGCGTGCTCGCCGAAAACCTCGTGCGCCGCTGCGATCCGGCGACCCTCGCCGATTCGCTGAAGCAGATCATCGAGCGCAAGCGCGAACGCGACTTCCCGTGGTTCCCGGCGCGCGTGGTGTGCCACGACATCCTCGGGCAGACGGCGCTCGTCGATCTCGCCGGCCTGCGCGACGCGATCGCCGACGGCGGCGGCGACCCGGCGAAGGTGAACCCGGTCGTGCCCGTGCAGCTGATCGTCGACCACTCGCTCGCCGTCGAATGCGGCGGCTTCGATCCGGACGCGTTCGCGAAGAACCGCGCGATCGAGGATCGCCGCAACGAGGATCGTTTCCACTTCATCG
>STHB01009922.1:0-14265 GCA_018908115.1 Anopheles rivulorum | reverse complement strand
AGACAAGGTGAGCAAGGTAACTCGATAAGACGCTTGCAATATTCAGCAAATGGTATAACGATAAAGAAAGACAGTTATGTCTGGAGACGGGTATCATTGTGTTAAGAATGTATTTTAACGTCCCACAGACGAACGAGCTTGGTAGCATTGGGAATAAAGCGAAGCTCTAGCATGCGAAACGTCTCGGGATCAAGGCTCAGCTAGACTATTTCATTGAGTAAGAAGGTCTACAATAACGAATTGAATGGTAATTTTTACATTTTTAATGTTAAAGTTCAAATAAATCAAAAATCTATTTTCAAAATTAGACTCATTTTGACATACTGTACCGCACCGATACTTATCAATCAATTGGTTGCGATTTTTGCATACGACCAACCTCCTAGCTGCGGCACCATTACACTCTTTTCACCTGTTTTTTTCTGCCCTGTACCAATCTGACCGTTTGTCCAGTCGTTTGACGGCTGGGTGACACACGAAACTATGTATCGTTCCAGGAATCCAGCCGTGTAAAATTTTGTGCAAGCTTCAGCATCCACACATCCGGGGCAACGTGCAACGTGTATGTTGACGCAGTTGACCATTGATACGTCCCATCGTGTATGGTATGAAAGGGCAGAAAAAAGCACAGTTTAGGCAGAGAGAGAGAAGCAAAACAAAAAAGCAGAAAAATACCTAATCAAGCAGAAGCTCTACTACCGGAGGAAAGCGAACACAAGCAATGAGAGAGAGAGAGAGAGAGAGAGAGAGAAAGAGAGAGAGAAAAGGGAACAAACATGAATGTTTTCTGCAATGTTTGCCCTGTGGCAGCAATAAAAAACACACACAAACACGAACGGATGGACGGAGATGGTGTGGATTCCGTTTGGTTGTTAGAATAGAGATTGGCTGCACCTGCCGAAAAGTCGTATGTAGGTTAACGCGTTTCCCACGGCTGTGGACATGCAATTTCTGTCGATTACTAGAGATACGGCAAACAGGTATCACCTGAAAAAAAAAATGGGTGCTTAGCGATAGCCTAAAACTATTGGTTTTGCACGGTGATTGGTTCAGTATGCCTTATGTTGTTTATGATATTTAAGCTTTTCAAACTCGATAAAGATACATTTAGTTTAGTTCGCTGCTTTTAAAATCTACTAGGTCATGGAACGTGCCCGAACTAAGCGTAAACTAGTCCAGCTCACGTGTGCCTCAATTCTTAACCTTCAGAGCATTAGATCTTGAGAGGCCTCGTCCTGTTGACTCGCTACACTACGCTAATAATACACATCCACGCTGGCAAGAAAGGCAATGTGTCATAAACGCCATTTAAATACCCTTGCTTTCGGTGCCTGTACCGGTACGCCGAGTTTAGCCAAACAGCTCAATCGTAGGCAAATTCACGTCTAGAATCATCAGCATCATTATTTGTGTTCTTGGTGCGGTTCGGATCCCATAAATGGTAAATTCTCTACCATTCAGCATGCAAGCTGAGCGTATCGTGCGTTTAGGATCGGCGGCCGTGCCGCGTTCGAAAGGTTACGATTTATCGACAAACGGCAATACAGCAAAATCAGGCAACAGAGGCCGCTAGCTAAGCAGTCGTCTGGTGGGGGTTTCGATGATAAACTTTGGCGACGTCCTTCAATGCGGGAAGGGGGCTTGTTGCAATTGCACGAATTGGGCACAAGGAAACGAACGAACGGCTATAGACGACAGTTAGCAGCGCTAGACAAACGAACCCCTTAAGGGCGAACTTGATTATCGGTTTGTACCAACTGCTTTATTGTTATGACTTCTTGTTAAATTATTGGAGTTGCCGTTTTTTTCTTTATTTGAAAACTATAAGCTGAGATCGGAACAGCTCAGTAAACTCGATTTTCGGATAAGTGGCTCTCAGCAGGGCACTGATCCAAACAAGCACTAGATAAGCCAATAAACTCGAATTTAATAGGCCCACTAATAAGTGCCACTGCCTCAGCCACATCAACCTGACGAACACGGGCACTGATACTGTGCCCGCCTACGAACCGTCCAAAAATCCGACAAACACTAATTTCGCTCCTAATCGCACGCTTTAACACCCGCACGTCGCACGGGTGTTGATGCGGCATTCCGAGAAGAGTTTAATGCTCCAATCTCGAAACAAGGTCACGGAACGGAAGCACAGCCCGGCCCTGGGGAGTGTTGCTTCGGGACGATAGCTGCCCGAACAATAAACGGATTTCGTATTATAATCATAAATCCGAACTGCAAATCACCCAACTGCCGGGTGCCCTTCGCCCAAGTTTTGCCACCGCTTCTCCCGGTGCTCTCGCTTACCCACACGCGCCCAGCCCTGCTCGCATACCTGTCTCGTTCACCGGTGGCGGTGCTATAAACGACAGTCGCGCGCTTACGTCGACGTCGTTCATTAAGTTGGTTAGACGAAAATTTAAATTTCAAATTCCCGTACCATCCGCCACCATCATCCGGTGGTTGGTGTTTGTTGGTACACACACCAGCTTCGTGCTGGCCGTTCTAGCCCGATTTTGCTCGCGATTGAATGCAAAAGCATTTAACCTCGCCATTTCCATTAGAGTCGCTACTCCTTCGTTGGGTAATCGGTCGCAAATCGAAAGCGTATCAGTAGTATCAGTATGATCGTCGATCAACGATAATCCGCCGTAAAGAACGCAACCCATCTTGCAATGCGAACCAGGAGACCGCAGTTCAGATGACCCGGTGACATTGTTTTCTTACGTTTCGTAATACACCTTGAAAGATATGTTTCACTTTCGCCTGTTGCGCTAACAGCAACGCAAACGGAGTTTTATCTCTCGCTGCTGGAACAGCTGCTGGCCAAAAGGAACGTTTTGTTTCGACCTACATCCAACGGCCCATCGACATCCCACCCTCAACCTTCCACAATGGTGATGTAGCTCCCTATCGTTATCAACCGACAGCACGAGAGGAAACTGCTTCCATTACCTTCTCACTCCTACCAGACACAAGATCTGCCAATGTGAAGACGGTGCCCGCCGTTCGGGTGAGGATCACCCCATCGTAAGGTATGGCAGGTTTATTTACGTTTATTGATAATTTCCTTTCTCGAGTCGAAGTTCCCTGTCCAGCCCGACGGCTGTAAGGACGGCGATTGCCAGTATGTTGGCCGGCCTAGGGCCCACAACAAAAACCGACCGTCATCGTCACCCCGGTCGAATTAAGCGGTTCACCAAACGAAACGTGCCGTTTGTCTTTGGTCCGCCGGTTATTGTTGGTCGCGCGTGTCTAGTACCCGATTAGTGCTCATCTCGGTACGAACGCGCACACCGCACGACATTCATGGCGATTCTATTGCATGACTCCCGAGTCGGGGGCACTAAGGTTTGCCTGAAACAGTGCTGTTATCTACTGGTAAGTAAAGGGTGCACCCGGTTGCAACATACACCCTTCGGGGAGGAGTTAATCCGATATCCGACACGAGAATACGTACGAGAAGAAATTAATATCAAAACTGGTTTAATTAATTTAATAAACATACTCTTGCATCCCATGAATGATTTCAATTGCCTGAAGGAGAAGGTGAAGAACAAATATATTTAAAAAAAAAATCCTGCCATCTCTTTTTACGTATATTTATCCCTTCCATTGTACATTTCTGCCATTTTGTAGTTTTAGTTCCAAATTTCGTTGCATGCTTTTGTTTTTTTCCTTTAGCAGGCGAATTTAATTAAGCTAATTAGCGGCAAATCTTCAAAAGCAAAACATGGATGCGGTTTGCGGTGTCAATTTAAAGTTGAATAGTATTATGTAAAAGGTTGACCTTTTTGACTTCGTTTTGAGCTAGCGACTTCGTATTTTCTCAGCTGATATCTTCCATCTAATGAACAAAATACTAACGATGCTTACAGTTTACAGAAGTATTTTACTGGCCCATGGCCCATGTTAGTGAGGGAAAAAAGTGATTTAATTTAAATGACAGCAATAATGAGCTTTAAAATTTAAATATCACATCCTACTAAAAATGCAACGATGCATTTTATCTCCCATCTGCCCAAAAGGTTAATGTGACGATAGTTTATACCGCCCATATAGTGCCATATAGTGCTAATACAGCCAACTGATAGTGGCCAGAAACAGATTAGCAGCTCATTATTTGCGTTTAATACGCCTGCCGCTTGCCCTTTCTAGCTGCTCGTATGGAATGCACCGGCGTTACATTACTTACAGCCGGTAGTGGAGCATCATTTGAACAATTATTGCACACGGGTATTGGTAGTAGTAAGTATAAATCGATGATCGGAATCATTACCAAGGGTGGGGAGACGAACACGAGACGGATATTGCTGTCCGATGGGCCAGGTTTGCATTGTACACAAGCTGGAGTTCATAAAATGGTACTAACAATCGCATTGGATGACAATCGTTACAGCCGCGGAACTGACGTAAGCTGCTGTAAAGTCGGAATGGCAGGTGGTATTGCAAAAAAAAGGTTGTGCAAGCGCCCGTTCTAAGCACGCGTTGACATAAACCGCATGGAACGCCGCATGGTCGTGATGTGTACGAAGTATGTGGCCATTCAAATACATTGTATTCATTATATTGCCTCCATCGATGCGCTCACGCACAGGCTGCATTGGCCCGTTTGAGAACCGAAAATGGAAGTTGCTTTGTAAAATGTTCAACGCTTTTATACTAAAAAATGTGTATAATTTCATTTAACATAATTTTTTATAATAAATTATTAAATTAATGTTAGAAAAAAATAAAATTTATTACTTCGTAATTTTTTTAATTTTTGCTAAGTAATAAGTCTTATTTATTACAAAATAAACTCCATTGTTTAAACGATCACTGCGAGATCTTATGATCTTCATGCAACTGTACATACAAATGCAACTGTCATGTAAATTATTACAAATAAAAGCAACGATCAGTGGCTCCAACGCCTCCAACGCTCGATCTGGCGACATTCACGGGTTGAGACAAAATAAACAGTAGCTTAATAAACAAAACATGACCGTCGCTTTTTATGGTCCAAAGAACAGAGGAATGTTGTGAAAATAATGTATGGAAAGTTACATCCTTCACTACAGAGGAAAATGTTCCAAAAAACAGAAGGACACAGAAATCTATCCTGGACCCAACCGTCTCTCTCTCTCTCTCTCTCTCTCTCTCTCTCTCTCTTTCTCTCTCTATCTCTCTCTCTCTTTCTCTCTTGCGCCGAAAAATTGAACAGAGAGAAGCGATTTAGTGAATCGATTTAATGTCCATTCATTTAGTTTAACTTTTCCACCCACATGGAAATCGGTCGAAAAAATCCGATCCGAGATGAAACCTATTCAGCCAATTCCAGCCCGTCTCCAGACCAACCGCTGACGTCAGTCGTAATCGTGGTGTACGGGATGCTGTTTGTTATGTTCACCCCATACCAAAACGTCAGGACAAACATGACCTCTAGGGAGGGGGGTTCTGTTTGCGTATGCATGATAAAACGTTGCTTTGTAAAAGAAAAATCCTGTGGATCATTATGATTCGGTAAAAGTAACTTAAAATGCAAAAAAAAAAAACAAAACATAAGAAGATTCATTCGCATTGTTAAACTTACGCTGGTGAGGTGGTTTTTGTGTTGACTTTTTTATGTCTCCTTTTGCTCCTATTGCGTTAAGACAGGCCGACGGGGAATTTGCTGCTCACCACACGTGCATGGACGTTACTCTCGAGAGAGAGTAATCCAAACAGTGTCAATATTATCTTACAGCATACATTCACCACCACGTTGTTCGATACTGATCGCTGGATCGCAAATGGTTTCCCACAGAACAGAGAAGAAACGGCAGAAAAAGAATGCTAAACAAACACTTGTTATATCCGCGAATAAATGAGGTTGTAAACAAAGCAAAACAACAACAAAAATCACCTTTCATCATCGAAGATTGAAACGTAGAAAACAAAACCAAATACAAAAAATTAAACGATACACACTTCAGAACCAATGCAAAAAAAAAACAACTAAAGATAAAAATCTAAACAAATTCCAGCCACTTAACATCAAGTACAAAAGGGTCAACTAGCAAGCATCGAAAGGGTCGAATGGAACATGAAAAAAAGGGAACGTTTGAAAAAGATGTCTACAGTGGAGCACACACAAACACACACACGCATGACCTTGTCAAACACTCGAAGAACAAAAAACGCGCTCGGAGGTGTATCAGATGGGCAAAAGGAACATATCATCGGTCCGCTCCCCAATCGCTATGCTTGCTATGTTCTACTTCCAAGAAGTCATTCACATATGTGTACGCACGTACAAAGCGCCAAACACACAAACACTCAGCATGGAATCGCGTAAAGCGGGTTTGTTTCTCCTTTTCGTCAATGCTTCAATGTTTAAAACACACCGGCCAGAGAGTACTCCGGAATTGAATCACACAGCAAAAATCGTCTACGATGGCGCCATGGCCGTCATTATACGCGAGAACATTAAGATGATGGGAATGGAACTGGAACTTCACGCACAGTTGATTGCTCACCGATTGATGGAGTTCGATCACACATTCGCTACACGCTGGTACTTCGCAATCGCTGTTCGCGTTTCACTGTCACGTGCTCTTATGCCACTCCACTCATTTCAGACGCGTTTGTTCCAATTTTAGGCCTTTCCCAACATGACTCACCATGCATGATTTTTATGGATTCTCGTATGTTTTCTTGCACGGTTCTGTTCCTTCCAACGAACCGTAGCACATGGATTTTAATTTTAATCTCACACACCCTCACACCCACACCGTACGGCTACTAGACACGGCAGTGGATACTTCAACCAGTCGAAAAAAGGGGTTACTCAAGAGGGAAAAGAGCTTTTTGTTTTGTGCGCAAAATTTAACAAAATATCACAACCCCACTTTTCACCAAACCCCGCACCTGTCTTTTGGACCATCTGGTGAAGCTTATGGAGCAACATCAAAGGAAACCATGGGAGCTGTCAGAAGGCAAACAAGCGACCAAAAACAAAAACAGGATGACAGTTGGGCTAAAGGCGCGCGCGTACCGTATAGTAAAGAAAGAAAGAACAAAAAAACTCCCGGAAGACACAACGGATCTCCTCGTCGTGCCACAGTGAAGCCCTCCTTGTTTTGGTGGGGTGCCGGACAAAATAAAAAAGAACCGGAAGCCGGTCACCACTTCTAAGGGTAGTTTATGTGTTTCTGTTCCGTGCTAAGTCACGAAACGTTTTTTGGCGAACGAAAGAAGAGCGAAGACAACAAAAAAAACGCACAGGTAACTTTCGGACTCTTTTTTTTTTTTGCACGGCGGTCATTTTTATAGGACCCATTGACAAAATTGGAATCTTCAACCGGTTTAAGGTTAACTTTCACCGAAAGAGTTGGCAGTAGCAAAAAATGGCAACCTTTTACAGTAGCTTTCTTTCGCAGATTTGCTTCTCAGCGAACACCGTTCCCGGGCTTTCCTGTTGGATTTGAGTTTGATCAAAATACACTAGCTCCAGCAAACTCCAGTGAAACACTCCTGCTCTGTTGCTGAACCGTGGCAGAAACCCGTTGCTTTGCTGGAGGAACACAACACTCATAATCGGCAGTTCCGTGATTCCGTCTGTTTGCGCGTTATAAATCGAAGGGAACACACACACACACACACGCAGAAGGCCGTACGATCACAAAATCAACACAACCAACGGTCGCAGAAGAGATTTCTTGAGCAAACGCAACTTTTCTTCCCTGTTCCAGGCTTGGCTTATCAGATCATGCCGGCATAATCGCGTTATAGTCACTGACACTTGTACGACATGCGGCACGAGGCTCAGGCACAACATTCCTCCATGGTGAATCGGACATTGTAAAATGTCGCATGGTGATTAACGTTTTGAATCACCACGCTGACCACGTTTTTAGTTTGTTCGTTTTGTATTGTTTTTTTTTGCATGCTTAATGGCTCACACTTTGCCGGCACTTCACACGCCAACGGTCATGCTCATTTACCGCGAAAACTAACCTCGATCGAAGTGCGTTCCTCCTGAACTACCGGTCCTCCTTTGCCAACGAACCGATCCGGGCACTCGAGGGCGCTTCGTAAAGGGATTGGCTAGTTTTAGCAGACGCGCGTTTAAAAAAAAAGGGACACAACACCGCTGTTGCCGAACGACACGCTTAAACAAAAGCTGCCGATTTCGCGGAACCGTAGTTTTATACATTCAAAGTCGATCGCGCATACGGTTTTGCTCTCGCTCTCTCTCGCCGTCAACTGTCAAGCGGCTCTCACACGCTCTCACACACATGCGCGTGCTCTCCTGCAGCCGGTTGCTCTCGAGCGAATCTTTGTTTACAACGTGTGCGCAATGCATGCAGATATTCCGGCGCTACGCATTTTAACCCTTTCGTAGCGCTACTGATTTGTTTCGTTTTTTTTTTTTTCCTTCGTATTGCATTTCCATTCTCAAACTGCAGAACTCGTTTTTGTTATGTGTTCGAATGGGTTTATCGTTTAATGAAACAAAAAAAAACAGGGAACCGGTCGTAGTAAGCGCACTATGCTGTACGGCGGTTTGCATAGCAACCGGCCAGATGGTAACGATGGTTACAAACACAAACGCAAAAAAAGGATATCCGTATAAACAACTGTCACACGCTTACACACACGCACTCAAACGCGAATACGCACCACTCGTATTAACAACAATCGCATTCATGTGCGTTCGCCTGCTAAAAACAGCTCCAAATAGATGCTTCACGCACAAACTGAACCCAGCTTTCAGCTTCTCTTCCGTTCACGCACTGAAGATTTTGCTGTTCGTTTGCGTCTTCTGCTTCCGGTTTCTGGCGTCAGCTGGTCGCTCGGTGTACCTTCACCAGTGCACCCCGTTGGGGTTTCCCGCGAATCACACTCAATCGCCACTCCTCCAGACCCCTCCCCCCCCCACACCTCACCAAACGCGAACCATCCTGCAGCACGTGCGAAGCGATCGTGTCATGTGATAAATAATCCGTATTGACGGATGAGTTCTCCCGCTTGAAATGCTTCATTGAGCAAAAAACGGCCGACGGCAGGCCCCCCCGGTGCTGATTTGTTTCTGCATAATGTCTAGGGCTGTAGCGCGCTGTTAAAGCATGCTCAGCGGCAAGGGATTGTATGTAAATTGATTCATCTAATCGTCCAAGCAGTTGGTTGTTTTAAGGTGTACGCCATTTTTCTTCGAGCGGAATAAGGCACCGCGGGCAGGCAACCAAGCAGGTGGAGGAATGGTGGCTTCATAATTAATTGTGATGTCACTCTTATTCCCCCCTCCTTGCTTGGTTCGATGGGTGAAAACAGCATTTTAAAGCATGATAAAATAAAACATGCCGACGTGTCGTGCCGTTTGGTTGTGTGTTTCAACGCTGATGAAACGTGTGCGCAGCCCAAATCGATCAGCATTTAGTACCGTCGAAGCGGTAGACGAATAATAACGAGCTTGTCTGCTTGTGGCAGGAAGGTAGCCAACTTAAATGCTTTAATTTATTCATTTCAGCAAACACTACATTCATTCGGCTCATAATCTTATGCCTTATCGTCGTTTTATGATTTCTTATACTGGAGCATAATATAGTTACATCACACAACGGTTCAACGGTTTAGGCATGGTAAAACTGTTTTATGACCACTTCCTGTCATGCCTTAAATGAAGCTGCTGTGAGCAACGCAAAAGTTATCTCCGTGTCTTAATAATGGCAGCATTCGTCAGCATTGACATTTCGCCAACATTCATGATAAGCTTCTGGAAGCGATCAGTGTGTTGGGATTTTATTTTATATAATTTCAACGACCATACGATTTTTGTGTTCGCTAAGAAACTTGTCATCGTTATTATATTAAAATTAAACGAATTTATGAAAAATAATATAAACTTAAACGACAAGATTTGTCGAACAAATATTTTTAAACTAATATGTCACGCGTATTGCATACTTTTGGGCGTTCTTTATATTGCTAATAAATGTAAATAACCTCTTTTACTACTTTTTAAAACACTTTTCAATAACATACCCGTGTGGAAAGCCATTTTTCAGCATGAATAAGACCAATTTTCCCTAAAAGCTGTACCCACACCAATGGAAGATGGGTTGCTATTTACATTCCCCGTGGAAAGGATTGTCAACCCAACCCTGCTGTGTGTGGGTATGTTTACAAACTCTTTACAAGCACAGCAACCGAATCGAGAGAACATTATTTGCTCCATTATCTTTAACCCAAACTTTAAGGCATTATTTCCATCGAAACGATACCTTTAATTCGTGCTCTCGTGTGGAATCAAATGCAACGCAAACGTTCTATCGTCTCCCTTTTACCGGACCTTTGACCAACCAACGAGGGATAGACAAAAAATACATCAATCACTGGTTGGATGATTTATTCCTTACTTTCATCTTATCATCATCTGCCCCCGCCAAGTTCGAGCATCACGGTCAGCGAAGCTATTAAAAGTGCACTCAGCGTGAAAAATGCATCACACTATTTTCACGCTTCAGCTCCTTCGTTGCGCAGTTCGTGTGCAGTTCGTGCCCGTTCGCAGCGTAGAACGGCGTCGTGTACGGTTACATCATACTCCGGGGTTCTCGGTTTGCAGAAAGCACCAGACGAACGCAATGCCAGCTGTTCGATGGTTTAAAGCCAACGTGAGACGACCTCGTACGCGTATACCACCAACGGTAGCCAACTCTTTGACGCTGAAGCTCGACAACGGACGAAAGCACGTGACTTCATTGACTCGCCGGCCGGTGGATTTCGTTGGCAGAAAATCCATTCGTTACCGGGACCCGGGACTGGCTGGATGGTTCATCATATGCTGGTGATGCTGGCCCTAATGATGATGATGATGATGATGCTAGTGATGCGGTATAGTTTTGTGGCTCACAGTCCAAATCCTGTGGTTGGAAAGCCTCTCCGCGCTGTCCCGGGTTTCATCATCATCGGACGCTCATCCCCACTGCTTGATGATGATTAATTAGCAGTATTTTTGTAACGGCTGGAACTGATCTCTGACGTATGGCTGGGGCGATGACGTATGCCGCTTGCCAGTGGCGAGAGAATGATAATAAATTCACCAGATCTCTGCAAGCGTGTGCAGAAATTCGAGGTAAGGAAGTAATCCGATACTGCTGACACGCACTTCTCCGTTCGGCAACAGCACGTGTGCGCGTGAAGTCAATTGGTTACATGTGCCGGCATGTGACGTCAGGAAGGGGGCTACTTCCCTCAACCAAGAGCACTTAAGCGAAAAGGTATGAGAAAGGTTAGTTTTTTCTCCACCATAGTTACCGAACCCGGGTTTCGGGATCATCATCCTCACTCGGAAGTTGTTCGGTTTTTTTTTCCCTTTTTACCCAACCAGTGCCCAGATGAAGTACCCCGGTCAATGGTTAACATGGAAATATTCTTCGTATTGATTATTATGGCGACGGTTTTTCGGAGACTTTTCTAACAAATATTGTGATACTCTGGCTCTCGTCTCAGGTGCGTATTCTGAGAAAAGAGAGCTTAAACGCAAAAAATGGATTAATTTTACTTCTATTGGGCACAAAATTAAAAGCCAGGTGGCATCAAATTAAATTCAATCTTCCTTTGATGTGCACGGCTGCATTTGAGAAGGTGTGAGAACATAAATCAAATAAACAGAAACCATTTCATCACCCGTACCCAGGGTGCCGTGCCTCTTTAAGGGAAGACAAAAAGGACACGTGATACATGGTGCCGTGTTTGTTTACTCCACTCCAAAAAAAAGCTTGCTAGCATGCATTCGCTAATTCCCACAACATCTTCATCTGTGCACGATAACTGCTTCATTCATCACAAGTCCCATCTCAAACGCACCAACATCCCGAGTTCCCGGCACTGCAGCGGTTAAAACATGGATAGCAAAATGGCAACGAACCGTGTAGTAGCAGGCACTTGCATCTAAACCGCCAACTACTCCACTGCTTGAAGATCGCTTGTGCGCGCGAGTGGTGTCTATTACGTTCCGCAGTCGCAGTCGTGGTTCATCATATTAAACACTTAACCTTAAACGCCACCTGACCCCTTTCGACGACATTTGAGTCATCGCCATTGATGGTTTTCGGTCGTTACGGGGAGTCACCGAAGGAGTCGCGGTTTCTGGTGACATACATTAACGCGCTGCCTGTGCCATACATCTCACGGGTCCGGGATATTCCCGTGCCATGCATCGCTGTCCAATCGCATGCACGTTAGCGCCAATTGATGATAATTAATTGTTCGAATGTTAAATGCCACCACTTGGACTCGGTTCGACGTGGAATGGAGATTGGATCGGTGCTGATGCGGTCCGAAACGGGCATGGGACAAATATTGTTCCACGATGTCATACTCATTAGAGGGAATAATTATCCATTATGATGCATGATTAAGTGATCGATTATTGGCTTCATAACAGTGTCAATCAAAGGCAGTATGAAGCAGGGTGGTCAATTGTTCCAATCAGAAAAAGTACAATAAGCAGCTATTGTATTGTACACTTTTATTTTTATAACACCATTCACGTCCATGCAGGATGGCGCTTTTACAATGGTAAAACTCTTTCTATCCTTCGTTTTCGTTCTTTTTTTGTTTGCGTCTCATTCCATCTGTAGCTGTAAGCTTCTCGCAAAGACCGGTGGATTGTCTTTCAATCGGAACACGACACACCGACACCCAGTCGGATCGGAGGCGGAGTAGCATTTGGTGCTAGGCATTTAATCTTTAAATTAAATTATCTCCCCACCAGCGGTATAAAGCACGCTTGAACAACCCGGGTTTCGAACGTATTTTTATTCACGGTGCGTTACACACTTTGCCCACTTTGCCTTGCTTTACAATTCATTTCTGCTCCTTGGCCGCATTCAGCTTCCAAGGTGAATGAAAGAAGAAAAAAAAAAGGAAACCATGAAGAAAGTGTCCTGTGCGAGGACCAAGTGTTTGGACGACGTTGTGTGCTGTTTGTCTCCTAGTCAGCTCTACCATCCCATTCGCACAAACCGAAGCGGGCACATATAACTTTATTTTCGGATCCGTATTATCCAGTGCCGTTGCCGTTCCATTTGTTGCTACCAGTTCCCCACTTGAAGTGTTCGGTCGATGAACAATGTGGAAAAAAGAAATCGTCATTCTCTCCAAGGTGCAAAATGCGATGGGGATAAGGAACGTTAGCGTTACCACCACACACAAGCACACACACACACACACACACACAAGCAGATTCCCTCGGTGGAGTCGGATGTTTCCGTTCACCATGGAAGCGTGAAAGCGTTCCAGCATCACCGAAGTACGCTAAAGTCACTCAACCGGATAGCGATGGCGGGATTTGGTGCGCGCGGATAACACCGTCGGTTGGCATTGCGAAATTATATCCTTCGGAATGCCACGAACTTCACGCCTCGGTGCGTTCGTACGCGTGCTTTTCATTGTACGCACGAGGTCCCCCAGTCCCGGTGACCGGTAGCTGTGAAAGCTCACGTATGGCGCGTCGGCGTTTGGATGGTTGCGCCCCCTAGAACGACCCGAACTGTAGCCGGGATGGGGCACTGCTCGACGTGGTGATGGGTTTGTTTGTCGCAACCGCATCTGTCCATGAGACTGTAACCATTATCGGTGTACGGTAATAACCGTACGCGGTACAGACGATCCCTAAGTCATTGAGAAGCTGCACATTAAGCTGATGGAACATACATTGTCGCACAATGGCGTGGCACGTAAGAATGACGATTCGAAAAACAGTTGCCGTCATCTACTTCAAAATGTAGCCTTTTTAAAGCGATTTCTTGAGGTGTGTACAAAAATTCCTGCTGGCTTCATTTGTTTTTACGCTTAAAATAAATCTTCTTTTATGCTTCAATTTGCACGCAATTTATCGCATGTTACGAATTCAATGAACTGCAATGAACCGAATAATGTGTCCCATTTTTCGCTTACGGAAGTATACCACTGTCTCCACTTCCAGCAGCCGGTTCTTCACTACCTAATCGAAAGCACTTTCCCAGTTTATTTCTTTCCATTAAAGCTTATCTGTCACCCTCGTGTCACGTTAGAATCGCTACAAAAAGAAGGAGACCACAGGAGAAGTGTGAGATAAATTCACTACGCCACTGCTCGCTCTACGTCAGCCAACCGTCCACGATGTTGTCGCAGGTTCGAAAGGGCCAACAAACTAGCCCGCAATTTAGCGCTTTATTTATCACAACCCCGGTACACGTGTGCACCGTTTGCTTTCATTAGCGCAGCATCCTTTTAGCTTACCGGTGTCCTTTGTTCCGAATC
>STHB01009885.1:0-14276 GCA_018908115.1 Anopheles rivulorum | reverse complement strand
ATGCGCACCGGGCACAACCAGTATCCACCGATGGCCGGCGTCGCGCCGCTGCGTGATGCAATCGCCGACAAGATCGCGCAGGTCTACGGCCGGCGTTACGATCCGGCCACCGAAATCACGGTGACGGCCGGCGCCACGCAGGCGCTGCTGACGGCGATCCTGTGCGCGGTGCATCCGGGCGATGAAGTAGTCGTCGTCGAGCCGACCTACGACAGCTACCTGCCGTCGATCGAACTCGCGGGCGGCAAGCCCGTGTTCGTCACGCTGGAGGCGCCCGACTACGCGATCCCGTTCGACCGTCTCGCGGCCGCGATCACGCCGAAGACGCGGATGATCCTGATCAACACGCCGCACAACCCGACGGGTACCGTGTGGCGCGAGGCGGACATGCGCAAGCTCGAGGACATCGTGCGCGGCACCAACGTGCTGATCTTGTCGGACGAAGTGTACGAGCACATGGTCTACGACGGCGCGCGCCACGAGAGCGTCGCGCGTTACCCGGAACTCGCCGCACGCAGCTTCATCGTGTCGAGCTTCGGCAAGACCTATCACGTGACGGGCTGGAAGGTCGGCTACGTCGCGGCGCCCGCCGCGCTGACCGCGGAATTCCGCAAGGTCCACCAGTTCAACGTGTTCACGGTGAACACGCCGATGCAGGTCGGGCTCGCCGACTACCTGCGTGACCCGGCGCCGTACCTGTCGCTGGCCGGCTTCTACCAGAAGAAGCGCGACTTCTTCCGGGCCGGCCTCGAGCGCTCGCGCTTCAAGCTGCTGCCGTGCCCGGGTACGTACTTCCAGTGCGTCGATTACTCGGCGATCAGCGATCTGCCCGAAGCGGAATTCTCGAAGTGGCTCACGTCGGAGATCGGCGTGGCTGCCATTCCGGTGTCGGCGTTCTATCACGAGCCGCACGAATCGGGCGTCGTGCGCTTCTGCTTCGCGAAGCAGGAAAGCACGCTCGCGTCCGCGCTCGAACGACTCGCCCGCCTGTAAGGCCCGCACGGGCGGCCGCACGCCGCCCCTGCGGAACCCGCGCTTACGAACGCGCGACGCTCGTCGCTTCGATATACGCCTTGCGCTCGGCGGCCACGCGCTGCGCGGCCGGGCGCTCGGCAACCTGCTTTGCGTGCGCCTTCCAGTCAATGCCGGCGTCGAGCAGGAAATCGCGCCCGAATATGGCCTTCGTCGCCATCCCGATGACCGGCAGATGGACCCACGCGGCGATGTCCGCGAGGCCGAACGACGCGCCAAGCACGTACGGCGAAAACTGCGTCATCTGCTTGAACGCATCGATCGCGCGCGGCAGGCGCTTCTCGACATGCGCCTTCATCCCGTCGCTGACCTTGCCGCCGAAAAACGCTTCGGTATAGACCTCGCGCGCCATCCATTCGAGATACAGCTCGAGCGTCTCGACCAGTTCGCGTACCTTCGCGGCCGCGAACGGGCTCGCCGGGAAAATGCCTTTCTCGGGATAGCGCGCCGCCAGGTATTCGATGATCACTTGCGACTCGAACAGCGCGCCTTCTTCGGTCTTCAGAAATGGAATCTTGCCGAGCGGCGAATCGGCGAGCTGCGCCGCATCGCTGATCGGCAAACCGCATACCGCCTCTTCGAACGGAATGTCGTGCTCGAGCAGGACGAACTTCACCTTGTTGTAATAGTTGGACAACGGAATACCGCACAGCTGTAGCATCGGAGTCTCCTTCCTTGCTGAAGCGCAGCCGCAACAGTGCCGGCCGCATCGGGATTCATCGCGCTGAAAAGCACGTTCGTGCTAGTCTAAAGCAAGTTTTGCGTTCGTCACGACAACATTACATCCGCTGCGGCAGAAGCCCCGCCTGCCCTTGCAACACACCTGGCGCCGCAGCCCCGCCATCCGATGGAGACACGCTCGCATGAGTGCTGAACTGCTGGCCTCGCGTCCGCCCGAGAGCGAATCGACGCTCGTCCTCACGCTGTCCAATCCCGGCGCGCGCAACGCCCTGCATCCCGACATGTACGCGGCCGGCATCGAAGCGCTTGCCACCGCCGAGCGCGATCCGGCGATTCGCGCGGTCGTGCTGACAGGAGCCGATCGCTTCTTCTGCGCAGGCGGCAACCTGAACCGGCTGCTCGAGAACCGCTCGAAAGATCCGTCCTACCAGGCCGACAGCATCGACCAGCTCGCCGCATGGGTCACGGCGATCCGCGCATCGACGAAACCGGTGATCGCGGCCGTCGAAGGCGCCGCGGCCGGCGCGGGCTTCTCGCTCGCGCTCGCGTGCGACCTGATCGTCGCCGCGCACGACGCGAAATTCGTGATGTCGTATGCGCGCGTGGGCCTCACGCCGGACGGCGGCGGTTCGTGGTTCCTCGCGCGCGCATTGCCGCGCGCGATCGCGGCCGAGATCCTGTTCGAAGGCAAGCCGGTCACGGCCGAACGCCTGCATGCGCTCGGCGTCGTCAACCGGCTCGCCGTGCCCGGCACGGCACTGAACGACGCGATCGCCTGGGCCGACGCACTCGCCGGCATCTCGCCGAATGCGCTCACGCGCATCAAGTCGCTGCTCGACGACGCGACGGCGCAACCGCTCGATGCGCACCTCGGCACCGAGCGCGATCATTTCGTCGCATCGCTGCATCATGCGGACGGCCTCGAAGGCATCACCGCCTTTCTCGAGAAACGCCAGCCGCGCTACAAGCGCTGATCCGCCCCGCCACCCTTCGCAATGACGCAACACCGCCGCATCCGAACGATGCGGCGCGCAGCGTCAACGGCGACCTCCCGCTGCGACTGCGCGTGCCCGTCTGCTCGCTCGTTTCCGTCGCCAGCAGCCCGTGTCGATCCATGCTCTAATGGCCGCCTGTCGCGGCGCTGCCGGCGCCGTTTTCGCGCATGCCACCAAGGAGTTGACGATGATCGACGTCTATAGCTGGGCGACCCCGAACGGCCACAAGGTGCACATCATGCTCGAGGAAACTGGCCTCGCGTATCGTGCCCATCCGGTCGATATCGGTGCAGGCGACCAGTTCCAGCCCGAGTTCCTGAAGATCAGCCCGAACAACAAGATCCCTGCGATCGTCGATCCGGACGGCCCCGGCGGCCGGCCGATCTCGCTGTTCGAATCGGGCGCGATCCTGATCTACCTCGCGGAGAAAACCGGCAAGTTCCTGCCGGCCGACCCGGCCGCGCGCTATGCGACGCTCGAGTGGCTGATGTTCCAGATGGGCGGCGTCGGCCCGATGCTCGGACAGGCGCACCACTTCCGCCTGTATGCGCCGGAGAAGATCGAGTACGCGGTCAACCGCTACACGAACGAAGCGAAGCGCCTGTACAACGTGATGGAGAAGCGCCTCGGCGAATCCGAATATCTCGCAGGCGACACGTACACGATCGCGGACATTGCGACGTTCCCGTGGACGCGCTCGTGGCAAAACCAGGGCATCGTCCTCGACGAATTGCCGAACGTGAAGCGCTGGCACGAGGCGATCGCCGCGCGACCGGCCGTGCAACGCGGCGTCGAGGTGCTCGCCTCGATGCGCAAGCCGCTGCAGGACGACAAGGCACGCGAGGTGCTGTTCGGCGCGACGCAATACGCGAAGCACTGACACGCACGTGACGCGCGGAGCGGCATCCGTGCATGCCGCTCCACCCTTCAGAAGTAGTGCAGCGTGATGAACTCCGCCGCGCATACCGGCACCGGCGCGTCGGGATGCTCGACCTCGATCGACACCGACCACGTCACCTGTATGCCGCCGCGCGCGGCCTCGGCCGTTTCCTTTACCGCGAACAACGCGCGCACGCGCGCACCGACCGGCACCGGCTTCAGAAACCGCACGCGGTTCAGCCCGTAGTTCACGCCCATCTTCTGCTCGAAGCGCATCGCGTCAGTCATCAACGCGGGAATCAGCGACAGCGTCAGGAACCCGTGCGCGATCGGCCCGCCGAACGGCGATTCGCGCCGCGCGCGTTCGGGATCGACGTGAATCCATTGATGATCGCCGGTCGCGTCGGCAAAGCCCTCGACGCGCGGCTGGTCGATCTCGATCCAGCCGCTCGCGAGCGGCTCCGCACCGACCCGCGCCTGCAGCGCCTGCGCCGATGCGATCAGTGGCAAGGTCGCGTCGGTCATGCGTTCGCCCGTCCCGGATGGCGCAGCCCGAAGAGCACCTTCGTGTGCACGCTGATCACCGTGTCGCCGGCTTCGTTCACGCCGACCCACTCCGTCGACACGATGCCGCGGTCCGGCTTGCTCTCCGACACGCGCTTGTCGTGGACCTTCTGGTACATCGTGATGGTGTCGCCGGCCCGCACCGGCTTGAGCCAGCGGATCGAGTCGATGCCCGGCGAGCCCATGCTGGTCGAATCCGGCCCGAGCTTCTTGACGAGCAAGCTCATGAATACCGAACACGTATGCCAGCCGCTCGCGACGAGGCCGCCGAAATGCGATGCCTTCCCGGCTTCCTCGTCGAGATGGAACGGTTGCGGATCGTAGCGCTTCGCGAACGCCTTGATGTCGTCGGGCTCGAACGTGTAGCGGCCCACTTCGGTGGTGCTGCCGACCACCAGGTCTTCGTAACTGATACCCACTTGCAAGTCTCCTTGTCTGGCGCGCTCGCGCGTCGCCGTCATGCCGCGTCGGCCTGCGCGAAATCGGGCAGCGCCGCGATGCGGGCCAGATGATGATCGGTATCGCCGAGCGTCGTCTCGATGATCGTCAGCCGCTTGAACAGATGCGCGGCGGCGACCTCGTTGGTCACGCCCATGCCGCCGTGCAGCTGGACGGCCTGCTGGCCGACGAAGCGCGCGGCCGCACCGACACGCGCCTTCGCGGCCGAGACGGTCTTGCGTCGCGCATCGGCGTCGCCGCTCGCGTAGCGCACCGCCGCCAGATAGGTCAGCGACCGCGCCTGCTCGGCATGGATCAGCATGTCGACCATCCGGTGCTGCAGCGCCTGGAAACGCGCGATCGGCACGCCGAACTGCTCGCGCGTCTTCGTGTATTCGACCGTCGCGCGATTCAGCTCGTCGAGCGCGCCGACCGCTTCCGCGCACAGCAGGAACGTCGCGTAATCGGCAATCTGCTCGAGCGCCGCCGCGTCGCGCGCACCGCCCGTCAGCAACCGCGCTGGCGTGTCGTTGAACGCGATCGTCGCGGCACGCTGGCCGTCGATGGTCCGGTAGTCGACCACCTTCGCGTTCGCGGCGTCGCGATCGACGACGAAAAGGCCGATGCCGCCGCCGTCGACACGTGCCGGCACGATCCACGCATGCGCCTGTGCGCCGTGCAGAACGACCGACTTGATGCCGGTCAGCCGGTACGTGCCGCCCTGTTCGCGCGCGTGCGTGTCGAGTTCGTACAGGTCGTAGCGTGCATGCGGTTCATGGAACGCGAACGCCAGCCGCTTCTGCCCCAGTGCGACGGCCTCCAGCAGCGCGGCATCCTCGCCTGCGCCGGAGCCGGCGATACGCAATGCCTCGACGCCGACCGCCGTGGCCCAGTACGGCTCGATCACGAGCGCTCGGCCCAGTTCCTGCATCACGACCAGCATGTCGACCGGGCCGCCGCCGAAGCCGCCCTGTGCATCGGGCACGGGCAACGCGGTCAACCCCAGTTCGGCGAATGCGCTCCACTGCGTGTCCGACACGCCCGCATCGCTGCGCACGATCGCCTGGCGCGCGTCGAAGCCGTATTGCTCGCCGAGATAACGGCGCAGCGCGTCGGTGAACTGCTGCTGCTCATCGGTAAAGCTGAAATCCATGGTTGTCTCCGTTCCCTGATCACAGCCCCAGAATCATCTGCGCGATGATGTTTTTCTGGATCTCGTTCGAGCCGCCGTAGATCGACGTCTTCCGGTAATTGAAGTAGTACGCGGCAAGCGGCGCCGCATCGTCGTCGCCCGCGATGCTGTGCTCGCGCTCGCCGTCGAGGAACGGCACGTCGAACGGCGCGGCGAGCGGGCCGATCGCTTCGACCATCAGTTCGGTGAGCGCCTGCTGCACCTCGGTGCCCTTGATCTTCAGCATCGACGCTTCGGGGCCGGGCCCCTTGCCGCTCGTCTCGCGGCTGACGACACGCAGCACCGTCACCTCGAGCGCCATCAGCTCGACTTCGAGCGCCGCGACCTTCGCGGCGAACACCGGATCGGCGAGCAGCGGCTTGCCGTTCTTGCGCTGGTTCGACGCCACGCGCTTCAGGAACGCGAGTTCGCGCTTCGACGCGCCGACGCGCGCGATGCCGGTGCGTTCATGGCCGAGCAGGTATTTCGCGTAGGTCCAGCCGCGGTTCTCGTCGCCGACGAGGTTCTCGACCGGCACCTTCACGTCCTCGAAGAACACCTCGTTGACCTCGTGGTCTTCGTCGAGCATGACGATCGGGCGCACCGTGATGCCGGGCGTCTTCATGTCGATCAGCAGGAACGAGATGCCCTCCTGCTTCTTCGCGGCCGGATCGGTGCGCACGAGACAGAACATCATGTCCGCGTACTGGCCAAGCGTGGTCCAGGTCTTCTGGCCGTTGACGACGTAGTGGTCGCCGTGGCGCTCGGCGCGCGTGCGCAGCGACGCGAGATCGGAGCCGGAACCCGGCTCCGAGTAGCCCTGGCACCACCAGTCCGAGCCGTCGAGAATGCGCGGCAGATAGTGGCGTTTCTGCGCTTCGCTGCCGTATTTCATCAGTACCGGCGCGACCATCGACACGCCGAACGGCAGCACGGTCGGCGCACCGATCCGTGCGCATTCCTCGTCCCAGATGTGCCGCTGCGTCGCGTTCCAGCCCGGGCCGCCATATTCGACGGGCCAGGCAGGCGCGGACCAGCCGCGCTGGCCGAGAATCCGGTGCCAGCTCGCAAAATCCTCGCGGTCGAGTCGTTTGTGATCGAGTACTTTGGCGCGCAGTGCGTGAGGCAGGTTGGCCTCGAGCCAGGCGCGGACGTCAACGCGGAACGCGTCGTCGGCGGGGGAATAATCCAGATCCATGCGCAGTGTCTCCTCGCCGCGACCGTCCGGCCCGGCAAGGACCCACTGCGTACGTCATTGCAGCGGTTCTTTCAGCGCGGCAGGAATCGGCAGCGGCATCACGTCGATGCCTTCTTCGGCCAGGGATTGCGCATCTTCCGGCGTCGTGACGCCACGAATGCTGCGTGCGGGCGCCTCGTTGTAATGGATGCGCCGCGCTTCCTCGGCGAAGCGCTCGCCCACGTTCTCGGTCTTCTCCAGCACCTCGCGCAGTGCGCGCATCACCTGCGCCTGCAGCGCACGCGGATCGGCCGGCTGGGCCTGCGACGCGCCCGACAGGTTCAGGCGCGGCGCCGACGGCAGACGGTTGACCTCGGTCGTCCCGCACACCGGACATTCGACCAGCTTGCGGGACAACTGCGCTTCGAATTCATCGGCGGAAGCGAACCAGCCTTCGAACCGATGACCGTGCGGGCACTGTAAATCGAGGACCTTCATGTTGAATCAGGGCGTGTGACGAGTGTAGCGCAAAATACGGTTTTGTGAACGATCGTGCTAAATCCCGATCGTGCGACGCGAACGCGCCGCATCACGGGATTGTAACGCCGCGCCCCACTCGCCGCTGACGCTACGCTCAGGGCGTCAGGACCGGCCCGAGCGGCCACGTGCCGGACAGCACCTTGTCGAGCCACATCGTGCCGATGATCGTCTTCACGTCGGAGATCTGGCCCGTGCGCACCCACTCCTGCAGGTCGGCCAGCGTCGCGGTGAAGGTTTCGAGGAATTCGCCTTCGTCGAGCTTGCGCTCGCCGGCCGTGAGCCCGCGCGCAAGGTACAGGTCGATGAATTCGGTCGAATAGGAAATGATCGGGTGAATGCGGGCCAGGAACACGTATTCGCGTGCCGTGTAGCCGGTTTCCTCGCGCAGTTCGCGCACCGCGCACGCGAGCGCGCCTTCGTTCGGATCGAGCTTGCCGGCCGGGAATTCAGCCATCACCTTGCCGATCGGATAGCGAAACTGGCTTTCCATCAGCACGCGGCCGTCGTCGAACAGCGGGATCACCATCACCGCGCCCGGGTGCTGGACGTATTCGCGCACGGCCTTCTTGCCGTCCGGCAGACGGACGGTGTCGCGCTTGAGCTTGAGGAACGCGCCTTCGAAAATCGCCTCGCTCTCGAGGCAGGTTTCGGTCAGTGCGGCGTCGTGATTGGGTAGTTCGGCCATCGGCGGCTCCAAAATTGAGCGCGACGGCCGGAGCCGTCAGCGTCGTTTGACGAGATACTGGAACGTGAAGCCGGGGAACGCGAACACGATGAAGAGACTGAACGTGATCGCGTAAAACTGCCAGCCCTGTTCGAAGCGGTTGCCGGCGCGCGACTCGAGCCAGAAGCCGAGCGCGCCGACGATGAAGTACAGCACGATCAGCTCGCCGATCCGCACCCACGCACTCTTCTTCGCCGCGCCGAACGGCACGACGGCGAAGAGGCGTTGGTTCAGGAACGGCAGGTTGGCGCACACGAGCGCCAACAGCACGATAAACCAGCCGGCTGCCGACATTACAGCGGCAACGTGTTACGGATTGCCTGCAGGCAGGCCGTCAGCAGCGGGCTCGGGATCAGGCCGAGCACAACGACCGCCAGGCCGTTCAGCACGAGAATCGTGCGCTTGCAGAAATCACCCGAGATCGGCGTCGCATCCTGCGGTGCATCGAAGTACATCAGCTTCACGATGCGCAGGTAGTAGAACGCGCCGAACAGCGACGTGATCACGGCCAGCACGGCCAGCCACGTGAGGCCCGCGTTGACGGTCGCCTCGAGCACGGCCAGCTTCGCGTAGAAGCCGACGGTCGGCGGGATGCCGGCCAGCGAGAACATCATGACCATCATCACGAACGCGAACACCGGGCTGCGCTTGTTGAGGCCCTTGAAGTCGTCGATCGTTTCCGCTTCGAAATCGCGGCGTGCGAGCAGCATCACCACGCCGAACGAGCCGAGCGTCGTGATCAGGTAGACGATCGCGTAGAACATCGCCGAGCTGTAGGCGTTCGCCGGTGCCGACGCGTCGCCCTTCACGATGCCCGCGAGCAGGCCGAGCAGCACGAAGCCCATGTTCGAGATCGCCGAGTACGCGAGCATCCGCTTGATGTTGCGCTGGACGATACCGGTGATGTTACCGACGATCAGCGACAGCGCCGCGAGGATCACGAGCGCGGTCTGCCAGTTCTGTGCGAGCGGCAGCAGGCCCATCACCAGGAAGCGCAGGCCCCACGCGAACGCGGCAACCTTCGGACCGCCGCCGACGAACAGCGTCATCGCGGTCGGTGCACCCTGGTAAACGTCCGGCACCCACATGTGGAACGGCACGGCGCCAAGCTTGAACGCGATACCGGCGACGATGAAGACCACGCCGAACATCAGCACGGCTGCGTCGGTGTTGCCGCCGACAGCCTTGTACACCTCGCCCAGCTCGAGCGAGCCGGTCGCGCCGTAGAGCATCGAGATGCCGTACAGCACGAAGCCCGATGCGAGCGCGCCCAGCACGTAGTACTTCATCGCGGCTTCGCTCGACTGCGCAGCGTCCTGGCGCAGTGCGATGACTGCGTACAGCGACAGCGACATCAGTTCGAGACCGAGGTACAGCGTCAGGAAGTTGTTGCCCGACACCATGACCAGCTGCCCGAGCAGCGAGAACATGCCGAGCAGGAACACGTCGCCGCGGAACATGCCTCGATCTTCGAGGTACTTGCGCGAATAGACGAGCGAGACCGCGAAACCGAACGACACGACCGCCTTCATCATGCTCGCGAACGAGTCGACGACGATCATCTTCGAGAAGAAGTAGTACTGATGCGGGTCGAGCGCCTGCACCGAGAACCACACGCCGGCGACGACCGACGAAACGACCGCGATCAGGTAGGTCAGGCGGCGGCCGGAAGCACCGGTAAAGGTATCGTTCAGCCATGCGACGACGATGGCGGCCATCACCAGCGCGTCAGGCAACAGGACATTCATAGGAGCGTTCATGATCTTGAGTTCCTCCGCTCGCGATTACTGGGCCAGCGGCAGCTTCGACTGCGCGACGTGGGAGAGGAGGTTTTCCACGGAAACGTGCATCACGTCGGTGAAAGGCTTCGGATACAGGCCCATCAGCATCGTGAACGCGGCAAGCACGGCCAGCATCAGGAATTCGCGACGGCCGATGTCCTTCAGCTTGGCAACGTGATCGTTCGCCACCGCGCCGAAGTACACGCGCTTGTACATCCACAGCGTGTAAGCCGCGCCGAGGATCAGCGTGAACGCCGCGCCGAAGGCGATCCAGAAGTTGTACTGGACGGCCGCGAGAATCACCATGAACTCGCCGACGAAACCCGAGGTACCCGGAAGGCCGCAATTGGCCATCGAGAACAGCATCGCGAATGCCGCGAACTTCGGCATCACGTTGACGACGCCACCGTAATCGGCGATCTGGCGCGAGTGCACGCGGTCGTACAGCACGCCGATGCAGAGGAACATCGCGCCCGACACGAAGCCGTGCGAGATCATCTGGATGATCGCGCCTTCGACGCCGAGCTGGTTGAAGATGAAGAAACCGAGCGTGACGAAGCCCATGTGCGCGATCGACGAATACGCGACCAGCTTCTTCATGTCGGACTGCACCATCGCGACGAGGCCGATGTAGATCACCGCGATCAGCGACAGCGTGATCACGACCGGTGCCAGGAAGTGGCTCGCGTCAGGCGTGATCGGCAGCGAGAAGCGCAGGAAACCGTACGCACCGAGCTTCAGCATGATCGCAGCCAGCACGACCGAGCCGCCCGTCGGCGCTTCCACGTGTGCGTCCGGCAACCACGTGTGCACCGGCCACATCGGCACCTTCACCGCGAAGGCGAGGAAGAATGCAATGAACAGCAGGATCTGCGGCGTCATCGCGATCTTCGCGTTCTGCCACGTCGCGAGGTCGAACGAGTGCGTTTCCGTGTACAGGTAGATCAGCGCGACCAGCATCAGCAGCGAGCCGGCCAGCGTGTACAGGAAGAACTTGAATGCCGCATACACGCGGTTCGGGCCGCCCCACACGCCGATGATGATGTACATCGGGATCAGGGTCGCTTCGAAGAACACGTAGAACAGCAGGCCGTCGGCCGACGAGAACACGCCGATCATGATCCCGGACAGGATCAGGAAGGCCGCGAGGTATTGCGCGACGTTCTCGGTGATCACTTCCCACGCGGCGATCACGACGATCACCGTGATCAGCGCGGTCAGCACGACGAACCACATCGAGATGCCGTCGACGCCGAGGTGATACGCGATGTCGAAGCGTTCGATCCAGGTCGACTTCTCGACGAACTGCAGCGCAGCAGTGCTCGAGTCGAAGCCCGTGATCAGCGGGATCGTGACCGCGAGACCGAGCAGCGAGCCGATCAGCGCGACCCAGCGGGCCGTCCCCGGATTTTTGTCGTTACCCACCGCGAGCACGAGGAGGCCGAAAACGATCGGCAGCCAGATCGCGGTACTGAGAATCGGAAAAGCGTGCATTAAGTTGTCCCCCGCCTTATTTGCCGCCGAGCGTTACAAACAGGGTCAGGAGCCCCAGCATGCCGATGATCATGGCGAACGCGTAGTGATAGATGTAACCGGATTGGAGGAAGCGGATCACGCTGGCGAACCAGCCGATGAACCGGGCGCTGCCGTTGACGAGGCCGTCGATCACGACGACGTCACCTTCCTTCCACAGGCCCCGGCCGATCGCCACCGAACCGCGGGCGAACACCACTTCGTTGATCTTGTCCATGTAGTACTTGTTGTCCAGCAGCGTGTAGATCGGGCCGAACGCGCGGCGGATCGACGCCGGCAGTTCCGGACGCTTCAGGTACAGGAACCAGGCGACGACGACACCGGCGAGCGCGAGCCAGACCGGCAGGCCCGACACCGAGTGCAGGCCCATGCCCACCCAGCCGTGGAACTCTTCGGCCATCTCGGCCAGCGCCGGATGGTTTTCGCCGATGAAGATCACCTTGTCGAATGCGACGCCGTGCTGGAAGAAATCGCCGAACAGCATCGGGCTGATCGCGAACGCACCGATGATCACCGACGGGATCGCCAGCAGGACCAGCGGCACCCACACGACCCACGGGGTCTCGTGCGGCTCGTGCGCGTGGTCGTCATGACCGTGGCCATGGCCGTGGTCGTCGTGGCCGTGCGCGGCCGCCATGCCCATCGGCGATTCCGGATGCTTCGGCTTGCGGAAGCGCTCTTCGCCGTGGAACACCAGGAAGTACATGCGGAACGAGTACAGCGCCGTGACGAACACGCTCGCGACGACCGCGAAGTACGCGAAGCCCGAACCCGGCAGGTGCGACAGCTTCACCGCGTCGATGATCGAGTCCTTCGAGTAGAAGCCCGAGAAGAACGGCGTACCGATCAGCGCCAGCGAACCGACGAGCGACGTGATCCACGTGATCGGCATGTACTTGCGCAGGCCGCCCATGTTGCGCATGTCCTGGTCGTGGTGCATGCCCATGATGACCGAGCCGGCGCCAAGGAACAGCAGAGCCTTGAAGAACGCGTGCGTCATCAGGTGGAACACGGCGACCGGGTAAGCGGACACGCCGAGCGCGACGGTCATGTAGCCGAGCTGCGACAGCGTCGAGTACGCGACCACGCGCTTGATGTCGTTCTGGACGATACCGAGGAAGCCCATGAAGAGCGCCGTGATCGCGCCGATCACCGTGATGAACGACAGCGCGGTGTCCGACAGTTCGAACAGCGGCGACATGCGCGACACCATGAAGATACCGGCCGTCACCATCGTCGCCGCGTGAATCAGCGCCGAGATCGGGGTCGGGCCTTCCATCGAGTCCGGCAGCCACACGTGCAGCGGGAACTGCGCCGACTTACCCATCGCGCCGATGAACAGGCAGATACAGGCAACGGTCAGCAGGCCCCAGTCGGTGCCCGGGAAGTGCAGGCTCGCGAGTTCCGCGCGCTTCGCAAACACTTCGCCGTAGTTCATCGAGCCGGCGAACGCGAGCAGCAGGCCGATGCCGAGCAGGAAGCCGAAGTCGCCCACGCGGTTCACGAGGAACGCCTTCATGTTCGCGTAGATAGCGCTCTCACGCGTGAAGTAGAAGCCGATCAGCAGGTACGACACCAGACCCACCGCTTCCCAGCCGAAGAACAGCTGCAGGAAGTTGTTGCTCATCACGAGCATCAGCATCGAGAACGTGAACAGCGAGATGTACGAGAAGAAGCGCTGGTAGCCGTCTTCTTCCGCCATGTAGCCGATCGTGTACACGTGCACCATCAGCGAGACGAAGGTCACGACGACCATCATCATCGCGGTCAGCGAATCGACGAGGAAGCCGACTTCGAGTTTCAGCGAACCGACGTTCATCCATTCGTAGACGGTCGCGTTGAAGCTTGCGCCGCCCATCACGTCGAAGAAGACTTTCGCCGACAGGAGGAACGCGATCATTACGCCGAGGATCGTGATCCGGTGTGCGCCCTTGCGCCCGACTGCGTTCCCGAACAGCCCCGCAATCAGCGAGCCGGCCAGCGGAGCGAGCGGAATCGCCAGCAGCAGGTTTTCATTGAGTGTCGTTGACATAACAGCGTTGCCTGAAATTAACCTTTGAGCTGATCGAGATCCTCGACATTGATCGTGTCGAGCTTACGGAACAGGGTCACCAGAATCGCGAGACCGATCGCGGCTTCCGCTGCGGCGACCGTCAGCACGAAGAACACGAAGATCTGGCCGTGCACATCGCCGAGGTAATGCGAGAACGCGACGAAATTGGTATTCACCGCCAGCAGCATCAGCTCGATCGACATCAGGATGATGATGATGTTGCGGCGGTTCAGGAAGATCCCGACGATCGCGATCGCAAACAGGATCGCGCCGAGCACAAGGTAGTGAGCAAGAGTCAGCATGATTTTCTTTTCCTCCGCTTAGCCGTTGGTGCCCGAACCGGCTTCGCTCTGCGCCGCTTCCGGCTGCGGCTTTTCCGCTTCCATCTTCACGAGGCGCACGCGGTCGTTGCGTTGCACCTTGACCTGATCCGACACGCGCTGGCGCTTGCTGTCCTTGCCCTTGCGCTCGGTCAGCCCGATCGCGGCAATGATCGCGACCAGCAGCACGAGGCCGGCGATTTCAAACGCGAAGATGTAGTCGGTGTAGATCACCTTGCCGATCAGGCGCGTGTTCGACCAGTTGGCCATCTCGCCCGTCGCCATCGCGTGCACCGTGTGCGTGTCGCCGTAGCCGCGCCACAGGATCAGCGCGGTCTCGATCACGATGATCGCGCCCACCACGGTCGCCATCGGTACGAAGCGCTTG
>STHB01009868.1:0-14280 GCA_018908115.1 Anopheles rivulorum | reverse complement strand
CATCCCACTAGTTGGGCAAGCCACTCCACTGGGTGGGCAAGCCACCCCACTGGGTGGGCAAGCCATCCCACTGGGTGGGCAAGCCATCCCACTATGTGGTCAAGCCACCTCACTGGGTGGGCCAGGCAACCCACTGGGTGGGCAAGCCACTTCACTGGCTGGGCGAGCAACCCCACTAGGTAAGCAAACCACCCCATTGGGTGGGCAAGCCTCTCCACTGGGTGGGCGAGCAACCCCACTGGTTACGCAAGCCACCCCACTGGTTTGGCAAGCCACCCCACTGTGTAAGCAAGCCACCCCACTGGTTTGGCAAGCCACCCCACTGGTTTGGCAAGCCACCCAACTGTGTAGGCAAGCCATCTCACTGGTTGGGCAAGCCACCCCACTGTGTGGGGCAGCCAGCCCACTGGGTGGGCAAGCCACCCCACTGGGTAGGCAAGGAACCCCGCTGGGAGGGCAAGCCACCCCACTGGGTGGGCAAGCCACTTCACTGTATGGGCAAGCCACCCCACTGGATGGGCCAGCCACCCCACTGGGAGGGCCAGCCACCCCAGTAGAGGGGCAAGCCACCCCACTGGGTGGGCCAGCCACCCCACTGGATAAGCAAGCCACTCCACTGGGCGGGCGAGCCACCACACTCGATGGTCAAGCCAACCCACTCGGTGGGCAAGCCACCCTACTGGGTGGGTCAGCCATCCCACTAGTTGTGCAAGCCACCCCACTGGGTGGGCAAGCCACCCCACTGGGTGGAAAAGCCAACCCACTGGGTGGGCAAGCCACCCCACTAGGTGGGCAAGTCACCTCACTGGGTGGGCCAGGCACCCCATTGGGTGGGCAAGCCATCCCACTGGGTGGGCGAGCAAACCCACTGGGTAAGCATGGCACCCCGCTGGGTGGGCAAGCCACCGCACTTGGTGGGCAAGCCACCCCACTAAGTGGGTAAGCCACCCTTCTATGTGGGCCAGCCACCCCACTGGGTGGGCAAGCCACCCCACTGGGTGGGCAAGCCACCCCACTAGGTGAGCAACCCATCACACTAGGTGAGCAACCCATCCCACTGGATAAGCAAGCCACCCCACTGGGTGGGTAAGCCTCCCCGCTGGGTGGGCCAGCAACCCCACTGAGTGGGCAAGCCGGCCCATTGGGTGGGCAAGCCACCCCACTGGGTGAGCAAGGCATCTCGCTGGGTGGGCAAGCCATCGCTTTGGTAGGGCAAGCAACCTCAATGGGTGGGCAAGCCACCCTATTAAGTAGGCCAGCCACTCCACTGGGTGGGCCAGCCACCCCACTGGGTGGGCCAGCCACCCCACTGGGTGGGCCAGCCACCCCACTGGGTGGGCAAGCCACCCCACTGGGTGGGCACGCCACCCCACTGGATAAGCAAGCCATCCCACTGGATAAGCAGGCCACCCTTCTTGATGGGCAAGCCACCCCACTGGGTGGGCAAGAAACCCCATTGGGTAGCCAAGAAACCCCACTGGGTGGGCCAGCCATCCCACCGGGTAGGCAAGCCACCCCACTGGGTGGGCAAGCAACCCAACTGGGAGGGACAGCGATCCCACTGGGAGGGCAAGACATCACACTGCTTGGGCAAGGAACCCCGCTGGGAGGGCAAACCATCCCACAGGAAGGCCAAGCAACCCCACTGGGTGGGCCGGCAACCGCACTGGGTGGGCAAGCCACCCCACAGGGTGGGCAAGCTTTCTCACTAGGAGGGAAAGCAACCCAACTGGGTAGGCCAGTCACCTCACTGGGTAGGCAAGCCACCCCACTGGGTGGGCAAGCCACCCTACTGGGTGGGTCAGCCATCCCACTAGGTGTGCAAGCCACCCCACTGGGTGGGCAAGCCACCCCACTGGGTGGAAAAGCCAACCCACTGGGTGGGCAAGCCACCCCACTAGGTGGACAAGCCACCTCACTGGGTGGGCCAGGCACCCCATTGGGTGGGCAAGCCATCCCACTGGGTGGGCGAGCAAACCCACTGGGTAAGTAAGGCACCCCGCTGGGTGGGCAAGCCACCGCACTGGGTGGGCCAGCCACCCCACTAAGTGGGTAAGCCACCCTTCTATGTGGGCCAGCCACCCCACTGGGTGGGCAAGCCACCCCACTGGGTGGGCACGCCACCCCACTAGGTGAGCAACCCATCCCACTGGATAAGCAAGCCACCCCACTGGGTGGGCAAGCCACCCCACTGGGTGGGCAAGCCACCCCGCTGGGTGGGCCAGCAAGCCCACTTAGTGGGCAAGCCGGTCCATTGGGTGGGCAAGCCACCCCACTGGGTGAGCAAGGCATCCTTCTGGGTGGGCAAGCCATCGCTTTGGTAGGGCAAGAAACCTCAATGGGTGGGCAAGCCACCCCACTGGGTGGGCAAGACTTCGCTTCGCTGGGTGGGCAAGCCACCCCACTGGGTGGAAAAGCCAACCCACTGGGTGGGCAAGCCACCCCACTAGGTGGGCAAGTCACCTCACTGGGTGCGCAAGCCACCCCACTGGGTAGGCAAGGAACCCCACTTGGAGGGCAAGCCATCCCACTGGGTGGGCAAGCCACCCCACTGGGTGGGCCAGCAACCGCACTGGGTGGGCAAGCCACCCCACCGGTTTGGCAAGCCACCCCACTAGTTTGGCAAGCCACCCCACTGGTTTGGCAAGCCACCCCACTGAGTAGGCAAGCCATCTCACTGGTTGGGCAAGCCACCCCACTGTGTGGGGCAGCCAGCCCACTGGGTGGGCAAGCCACCCCACTGGGTAGGCAAGGAACCCCGCTGGGAGGGCAAGCCACCCCACTGGGTGGGCAAGCCACTTCACTGTATGGGCAAGCCACCCCACTGGATGGGCCAGCCACCCCACTGGGTGGGCCAGCCACCCCACTAGAGGGGCAAGCCACCCCACTGGGTGGGCAAGCCACCCCACTGGATAAACAAGCCACTCCACTGGGCGGGCGAGCAACCACACTCGATGGTCAAGCCAACCTACTCGGTGGTCAAGCCACCCCACTGGGTGGGTAAGCCATCCCACTAGGTGGGCAAGCCACTGCACTGGGTGGGCAAGCCACCCCACTGGGTGGGCAAGCCATCCCACTGGGTGGGCAAGCCATCCCACTATGTGGTCAAGCCACCTCACTGGGTGGGCCAGGCAACCCACTGGGTGGGCAAGCCACTTCACTGGCTGGGCGAGCAACCCCACTAGGTAAGCAAGCCACCCCATTGGGTGGGCAAGCCTCTCCACTGGGTGGGCGAGCAACCCCACTGGTTATGCAAGCCACCCCACTGAGTGGGCAAGCCACCCTACTGGGTGGGTCAGCCATCCCACTAGGTGTGCAAGCCAACCCACTGGGTGGGCAAGCCACCCCACTGGGTGGAAAAGCCAACCCACTGGGTGGGCAAGCCACCCCACTAGGTGGGCAAGCAACCTCACTGGGTGGGCCAGGCACCCCATTGGGTGGGCAAGCCATCCCACTGGGTGGGCGAGCAAACCCACTGGGTAAGCAAGCCACCCCGCTGGGTGGGCAAGCCACCGCACTGGGTGGGCAAGCCACTTCACTGTTTGGGCAAGCCACCCCATTGGATGGGCCAGCCACCCCACTGTGTGGGCCAGCCACCCCACTAGAGGGGAAAGCAACCCCACTTGGAGGGCACGCCATCCCACTGGGTGGGCAAGCCAATCTACTGTTTGGGCAAGCCACCCCACTGGATAAGCAAGCCACTCCACTGGGCGGGCGAGCAACCACACTGGATGGTCAAGCCAACGCACTCGGTGGTCAAGCCACCCCACTGGGTGGGTAAGCCATCCCACTAGGTGGGCAAGCCACTCCACTGGGTGGGCAAGCCACCCCACTGGGTGGGCAAGCCATCCCACTGGGTGGGCAAGCCATCCCACTATGTGGGCAAGCCACCTCACTGGGTGGGCCAGCCAACCCACTGGGTGGGCAAGCAACTTCACTGGCTGGGCGAGCAACCCCACTAGGTAAGCAAGCCACCTCATTGGGTGGGCAAGCCACCCCACTGGGTGGAAAAGCCAACCCACTGGGTGGGCAAGCCACCCCACTAGGTGGGCAAGCCACCTCACTGGGTGGGCCAGGCACCCCATTGGGTTGGCAAGCCATCCCACTGTGTGGGCGAGCCACTCCACTGGGTGGGCCAGCCATCCCACTGGGTGGGCAAATCACCCCACTGGGTGGGCAAGCCATCCCACTGGATAAGCAAGCCACCCCACTGGATAAGCAGGCCACCCTTCTTGATGGGCAAGCCACCCCACTGGGTGGGCAAGCCACCCCATTGGGTAGGCAAGCAACCCCACTGGATGGGCCAGCCATCCCACCGGGTAGGCAAGCCACCCCACTGGGTGGGCAAGCAACTCCACTGGGAGGGCCAGCGATCCCACTGGGAGGGCAAGACGTCCCACTGCGTGGGCAAGGAACCCCGCTGGGAGGGCAAACCACCCCACAGGAAGGGCAAGCCACCCCACTGGGTGGGCGAGCAACCGCACTGGGTGGGCAAGCCACCCCACAGGGTGGGCAAGCTTTCTCACTAGGAGGGAAAGTAACTTAACTGGGTAGGCCAGTCAACTCACTGGGTAGGCAAGGAACACCGCTGGGAGGGCAAGCCACCGCACTGGGTGGGAAAGAAACCTCACTGGGTGAGCAGGCCACCTCACTGGGTGGGCAAGCCACCCCACTGTGGGGGGCCTACACCCTTCTCGATGGGCAAGGCACCCCGCTGGGTGGGCAAGCCACCGCACTGAGTGGGCAGGCCACCCCATTAAGTGGGCCAGTCACCCCACTGGGTGGACCAGCCACCCCACTGGGTGGGCAAGCCACCCCACTGGGTGGGCACGCCACCCCACTGGATAAGCCAGCCATCCCACTGGATAAGCAAGCCACCCCACTGGGTGGGCAAGCCACTTCACTGGCTGGGCGAGCAACCCCGCTGGGTGGGCCACTAACCCCACTGGGTGGGCAAGCCGGCCCACAGGGTGGGCAAGCCACCCCACTGGGTGGGCAAGGCATCGCTTTGGTAGGGCAAGCCACCTCACTGGGTGGGCAAGCCACCCCACTAAGTGGGCCAATCACCCCACTGGGTGGGCAAGCCACCCCACTGGGTGGTCAAGCCACCCCACTGGGAGGGCAAGCAACCCCACTAGCTGGGCAAGCCAACCCACTGGGTGGGCAAGCCACCCCACTAAGTAGGCAAGCCACCCCATTGGGAGGGCAAGCCACCCCACTGGGATGGCCAGCAACCCCACTGGGTGGGCAAGCCACCCCACTGGGTAGGCAAGCCACCCCACTGGGTGGGCAAGCCACCCCTCTGGGTGGGCAAGCCACCCCATTGGGTTGGCCAGCTACCCCACTGGGTGGGAAAGCCATCCCACTGGGTGGGCACGCCACCCCACTGGGTAAGCCACCCATCCCACTGGGTTGGCAACCCATTCCACTCGGTGGGCCAGTCACCCCACTGGTAGGGCAAGCCATCCCACAAGGTGGGCAAGCCACCCCACTGGGTGGGCCAGCCACCCCACTGGGTGGGCAAGCCACCTCAGTGGGTGGGCAAGTATCCCCACTGGGTGTGCCAGCAACCCCACTGAGTGGGCAAGCCAGCCCACTGGGTGGGCAAGCCACCCCACTGGGTAGGCAAGGAACCCCGCTGGGAAGGCAAGCCACCGCACTGGGTGGGCAAGCAACTTCACTGTATGGGCAAGCCACCCCACTGGATGGGCCAGCCATCCCACTGGGTGGGCCAGCCATCCCACTAGGTGAGCCAGCCACCCCACTGGGTGGACAAGCCACCCCACTGGATAAGCAAGCCATTCCACTGGGCGGGCGAGCAACCACACTGGACGGTCAAGCCACCCCACTCGGTGGTCAAGCCACCCCACTGGGTGGGCAAGCCACCCCACTGGGTGGGCAAGCCAATCTACTGGTTGGGCAAGCCACCCCACTGGTTTGGCAAGCCACCCCACTGATTTGGCAAGCCACCCCACTGGGTAGGAAAGCCACCTCACTGGTTGGGCAAGCCACCCCACTGTTTGTGCCAGCCACCCTACTGGGTGGGCAAGCCAGCCCACTGGGTGGGCAAGCCGCCCCACTGGGTAGGCAAGGAACCCCGCTGGGAGGGCAAGCCACCGCACTGGGTGGGCAAGCCACCCCACTGGGTGGGCAAGCCATCCCACTGGGTGGGCAAGCCACTTCACTGGCTGGGCGAGCAACCCCACTAGGTAAGCAAGCCACCTCATTGGGTGGGCAAGCAACTCCACTGGGTGGGTGAGCAACCCCACTGGTTATGCCAGCCACTCCACTGGGTGGGCAAGCCACCCTACTGGGTGGGTAAGCCATCGCACTAGGTGTGCAAGCCACCCCACTGGGTGGGCCAGCCGCCCCACTGGGTGGAAAAGCCAACCCACTGGGTGGGCAAGCCACCTCACTGGGTGGGCAAGCCACCTCACTGGGTGGGCCAGGCACCCCATTGGGTGGGCGAGCAACCCCACTGGGTAAGCAAGGCACCCCGCTGGGTGGGCAAGCCACCGCACTGGGTGGGCAAGCCATCCCACTAAGTGGGTAAGCCACCCCACTATGTGGGCCAGCCACCTCACTGGGTGGGCAAGCCACCCCACAGGGTGGGCACGCCATTCCACTAGGTGAGCAACCCATCTCACTCGATAAGCAAGCCACCCCACTGAGTGGGCAAGCCGGCCCATTGGTTGGGCAAACCGGCCCATTGGGTGGGCAAGCCACCCCACTGGGTGAGCAAGGCATCCCGCTGGGTGGGCAAGCCATCGCTTTGGTATGGCAAGCAACCTCAATGGGTGGGCAAGCCACCCCACTAAGTGGGCCAGCCACTCCACTGGGTGGGCCAGCCACCCCACTGGGTGGGCAAGCCACCCCACAGGGTGGGTAAGCTTTCTCACAAGGAGGGAAAGCAACCCAACTGGGTAGGCCAGTCACCTCGCTGGGTAGGCAAGGAACCCCGCTGGGAGGGCAAGCCACCGCACTGGGTGGGAAAGAAACCTCACTGGGTGAGCAGGCCACCTCACTGGGTGGGCAAGCCACCCCACTGTGTGGGTCTACACCCTTCTCGATGGGCAAGGCACCCCGCTGGGTGGGCAAGCCACCGCACTGAGTGGGCAAGCCACCCCATTAAGTGGGCCAGCCACCCCACTGGGTGGGCCAGCCACCCCACTGGGTGGGCAAGCCACCCCAATGGGTGGGCACGCCATTCCACTAGGTGAGCAACCCATCCCACTGGATAAGCAAGCCACCCTACTGGGTGGGCAAGCCACCCCGCCGGATGGGCTAGCAACCCCACTGAGTGGGCAAGCCGGCCCATTGGGTGGGCAAACCGGCCCATTGGGTGGGCAAGCCACCCCACTGGGTGAGCAAGGCATCCCGCTGGGTGGGCAAGCCATCGCTTTGGTATGGCAAGCCACCTCACTGGGTGGGCAAGCCACCCCACTGGGTGGGCAAGCCACCCCACTAAGTAGGCAAGCCACCCCATTGGGTGGGCAAGCCACCCCATTGGGTGGGCAAGCCACCCCACTGGGTGGGCCAGCAACCCCTTTGGGTGGGCAAGCCACCCCACTGGGTGGGCAAGCCACCCCACTGGGTGGGAAAGAAACCTCACTGGGTGAGCAGGCCACCCCACTGGATAAGCAACCCATTGAGTGGGCAAGCCACCCCACTGGAAGGGCAAGCAACCCCACAAGCTGGGCAAGCCAACCCTCTGGGTGGGCAAGCCACCCCACTAAGTAGGCAAGCCACCCCATTGGGAGGGCAAGCCACCCCACTGGGTGGGCCAGCAACCCCACTGGGTGGGCAAGCCACCCCACTGGGTGGGAAAGAAACCTCACTGGGTGAGCAGTCCACCTCACTGGGTGGGCAAGCCATTGAGTGGGCAAGCCACCCCACTGGGAGGGCAAGCAACCCCACAAGCTGGGCAAGCCAACCCTCTGGGTGGGCAAGCCACCCCACTAAGTAGGCAAGCTACCCCATTGGGAGGGCAAGCCACCCCACTGGGTGGGCCAGCAACCCCACTGGGTGGGCAAGCCACCCCACTGGGTGGGCAAGCCACCCCACTGGGTGGGCAAGCCACCCCACTGGGTGGGAAAGAAACCTCACTGGGTGAGCAGGCCACCCCACTGGATAAGCAACCCATTGAGTGGGCAAGCCACCATACTGGGAGGGCAAGCAACCCCACAAGCTGGGCAAGCCAACCCACTGGGTGGGCAAGCCACCCCACTAAGTAGGCAAGCCACCCCATTGGGAGGGCAAGCCACCCCACTGGATGGGCAAGCAACCCCACTGGGTGGGCAAGCCACCCCACTGGGTGGGAAAGAAACCTCACTGGGTGAGCAGTCCACCTCACTGGGTGGGCAAGCCACCTCACTGTGTGGAGCCTACACCCTTCTCGATGGGCAAGGCACCCTGCTGGGTGCAAAAGCCACCGCACTGAGTGGGCAAGCCACCCCATTAAGTGGGCCAGCCACCCCACTGGGTGGGCCAGCCACCCCACTGGGTGGGCAAGCCGGCCCACAGGGTGGGCAAGCCACCCCACTTGGTGGGCAAGGCATCGCTTTGGTAGGGCAAGCCACCTCACTGGGTGTGCAAGCCACCCCACTAAGTGGGCCAATCACCCCACTGAGTGGGCAAGCCAACCCACTGGGTGGTCAAGTCACCCCACTGGATGGAAAAGCCACCCCACTGGATAAGCAAACCATCCCACTGGGTGGGTAAGCAACCCCACTGGGTGGGCAAGCCAACCCATTGAGTGGGCAAGCCACCCGACTGGGAGGGCAAGCCACCCCTCTGGGTGGGCAAGCCACCCCATTGGGTTGGCCAGCTACCCCACTGGGTGGGAAAGCCATCCCACTTGGTGGGCACGCCACCCCATTGGGTGAGCCACCCATCCCACTGCGTGGGCAACCCATTCCACTCGGTGGGCCAGTCACCCCACTGGTTGGGCAAGCCATCCCACAAGGTGGGCAAGCCACCTCAGTGGGTGGGTCGAGTAACCCCACTGGGTGTGCCAGCAACCCCACTGGGTGGGCAAGCCATCCCACTGGATGGGCAAGCCACCCCACTGGGTGGGCCAGCCACCCTACTATGTGGGTAAGCCATCCCACTGGGTGGGAACGCCATCCCACTTGGTGGGCAAGCCATCCCACTGGGTGGGCAAGCCACCCCACTGGGTGGGCAAGCCAATCTACTGGTTGGGCAAGCCACCCCACTGGTTTGGCAAGCCACCCCACTGGTTTGGCAAGCAAACCCCACTGGGTGCAAGCCACCCCACTGGGTGGGCAAGCAACCCCACTGGGAGGGCCAAAAACCCCACTTGGTGTGCCAGCAACCCAACTGGGTATACAAGCCATCGCATTGGGTGGGCAAGCCATCCCACTGGGTAGGCAAGCCACCCCACTGGGTAGGTTCGCCACCCCACTGGGTGGGCAAGCCATCCCACTGGGTAGGCAAGCCACCTCACTGGGTGGGCAAGCCACCCCATTGGGTAGGCAAGCCACCCCACTGGGTGGGCCAGCCAACCCACCTGGTGGGCAAGCCACCTCACTAGTTGGGCAAGCAACCCCACTTGAAGGGCAAGCCATCCCACTGGGTAGGCAAGCCACCCCACTGTGTGGGGCAGCCACCCTACTGGGTGGGCAAGCCAGCCCACTGGGTGGGCAATCCACCCCACTGGGTAGGCAAGGAACCCCGCTGGGAGGGCAAGCCATCGCACTGGGTGAGCAAGCCACTTCACTGTATGGGCAAGCCACCCCACTGGGTGGGCAAGCCACCCCACTGGATAAGCAAGCCACTCCACTGGGCGGGCGAGCAACCACACTGGGTGGTCAAGCCAACGCACTCGGTGGTCAAGCCACCCCACTGGGTGGGTAAGCCATCCCACTACGTGGGCCAGCCACGCCACTGGGTGGGCCAGCGTCTCCACTGGGTGGGCCAGCCACCCCACTGGATAAGCAAGCCACCCCACTGGATAAGCAGGCCACCCTTCTTGATGGGCAAGCCACACCACTGGGTGGGCAAGCCACCCCATTGGGTAGGCAAGAAACCCCACTGTGTGGGCAAGCCATCCCACCGGGTAGGCAAGCCACCCCACTGGGTGGGCAAGCAACTCCACTGGGAGGGCCAGCGATCCCACTGGGAGGGCAAGACATCCCACTGCGTGGGCAAGGAACCCCGCTGGGAGGGCAAACCACACCACAGGAAGGGCAAGCCACCCCACTGGGTGGGCGAGCAACCGCACTGGGTGGGCAAGCCACACCACAGGGTGGGCAAGCTTTCTCACTAGAAGGGAAAGCAACCCAACTGGGAAGGCCAGTCACCTCACTGGGTAGGCAAGGAACCCCGCTGGGAGGGCAAGCCACCGCACTGGGTGGGAAAGAAACCTCACTGGGTGAGCAGGCCACCTCACTGGGTGGGCAAGCCACCCCACTGTGTGAGGCCTACACCCTTCTCGATGGGCAAAGCACCCCGCTGGGTGGGCAAGCCACCGCACTGAGAGGGCAAGCTACCCCATTAAGTGGGCAAGCCACCCCACTGGGTGGGTAAGCCACCCCACTGGGTTGGCAAGCCACCCCACTGGGTGGGCACGCCACCCCACTGGATAAGAAAGCCACCCCACTGGATAAGCAAGCCACCCCACTGGGTGGGTCAGCAACCCCACTAGGTGGGCAAGCCAACCCATTGAGTAGGCAAGCCACCCTACTGGGAGGGCAAGCAACCCCACTAGCTGGGCAAGCCAAACCACTGGGTGGGCAAGCCACCCCACTAAGTAGGCAAGCAACCCCTTTGGGAGGGCAAGCCACTCCACTGGGTGGGCCAGCAACCCCACTGGGTGGGCCAGCCACCCCACTGGGTGTGCCAGCAACCCCACTGAGTGGACAAGCCATCCCACTGGGTGGGCAAGCCACCCCACTGGGTGGGTCAGAAACCCTACTATGACGGTAAGCCATCTTACTGGGCGGGAACGCCATCCCACTTGGTGGGCAAGCCATCCCACTGGGTGGGCAAGCCACCCCACTGGGTGGGCAAGCCAATCTACTGGTTGGGCAAGCCACCCCACTGGTTTGGCAAGCCACCCCACTGGTTTGGCAAGCCACCCCACTGGGTAGGCAAGCCACCTCACTGGTTGGGCAAGCCACCCCACTGTTTGGGCCAGCCACCCTACTGGGTGGGCAAGCCAGCCCACTGGGTGGGCAAGCCACCCCACTGGGTAGGCAAGGAACCCCGCTGGGAGGGCAAGCCACCGCACTGGGTGGGCAAGCAACTTCACTGTATGGGCAAGCCACCACACTGGATGGGCCAGCCACCCCTTTGGGTGGGCCAGCCACCCCACTGGAGGGGCAAGCCACCCCACTGGGTGGGCAAGCCACCCCACTGGATAAGCAAGCCACTCCACTGTGCGGGCGAGCAACCACACTGGACGGTAAAGCCACCCCACTCGGTGGTCAAGCCACCCCACTGGGTGGGTAAGCCATCCCAATAGGTGTGCAAGCCACTCCACTGGGAGGGCAAGCCACCCCACTGCGTGGGCAAGCCATCCCACTGGGTGGGCAAGCCACTTCACTGGCTGGGCGAGCAACCCCACTAGGTAAGCAAGCCACCTCATTGGGTGAGCAAGCAACTCCACTGGGTGGGCGAGCAACCCCACTGGTTATGCAAGCCACTCCACTGGGTGGGCAAGCCACCCCACTGGGTGGGCTAGCCATCCCACTGGATAAGCAAGACACCCCACTGGATAAGCAGGCCACCCCACTTGATGGGCAAGCAACCCCACTGGGTGGGCAAGCCACCCCATTGGGTAGGCCAGAAACCCCACTGGGAGGGCAAGACATCCCACTAATTGGGCAAGAAACCCCGCTGTGAGGGCAAGCCACCCCACAGGAAGGGCAATCCACCTCACTGGGTGGGCAAGCCACCTCTCTGGGTGGGCCAGGCACCCCACTGGGTGGGCAAGCCATCCCACTGGGTGGGCGAGCAACCCCACTGGGTAAGCAAGGCACCCCGCTGGGTAGGCAAGCCACCACACTGGGTGGGCAAGCCAACCCACTAAGTGGGCAAGCCATCCCACTGGATAAGCAAGCCACCCCACTGGATAAGCTGGGCACCCCACTTGATGGGCAAGCCACCCCACTGGGTGGGCAAGCCACCCCATTGGGTAGGCCAGAAACCCCACTGGGAGGGCAAGACATCCCACTAAGTGGGCTAGAAACCCCGCTGGGAGGGCAAACAACCCCACAGGAAGGGCAAGCCACCCCACTGGGTGGGCCAGCAACCGCACTGGGTGGGCAAGCCACCCCACAGGGTGGGCAAGCTTTCTCACTAGGAGGGCAAGCAACCCAACTGGGTAGACCAGTCACCTCACTGGGTAGGCAAGGAACCCCGCTGGGAGGGCAAGCCACCGCACTGGGTGGGAAAGAAACCTCACTGGGTGAGCAGGCCACCTCACTGGGTGGGCCAGCCACCCCACTGTGTGGGGCCTACACCCTTCTCGATGGGCAAGGCACCCCGCTGGGTGGGCCAGCCACCGCACTGAGTGGGCAAGCCACCCCATTAAGGGGGCCAGCCACCCCACTGGGTGGGCCAGCCAACCCACTGGGTGGGCCATTAACCCCACTGGGTGGGCAAGCCGGCCCACTGGGTGGGCAAGCCACCCCACTGGGTGGGAAAGGCATCCCGCTTGGTGGGCAAGCCATCGCTTTGGTAGGGCAAGCCACCTCACTGGGTGGGCAAGCCACCCCACAAAGTGGGCCAATCACTCCACTGGGTGGGCAAGCCACCCCACTGGGTGGTCAAGCCACCCCACTGGGTGGGAAAGCCACCCCACTGGATAAGCCAGCCACCCCACTGGATAAGCAAGCCACCCCACTGGGTGGGCCAGCAACCCCGCTGGGTGGGCAAGCCAGCCCATTGAGTGGGCAAGCCACCTCACTGGGTGGGCAAGCCATCTCACTGGTTGAGCAAGCCACCCCACTGTTTGGGGCAGCCACCCTACTGTGTGGGCAAGCAAGCCCACTGGGTGGGCAAGCCACCCCACTGGGTGGGCAAGCAACCCCAATGGGTAGGCAAGGAACCCCGCTGGGAGGGCAAGCCACCGCACTGGGTGGGCAAGCAACTACACTGTATGGGCAAGTCACCACACTGGATGGGCCAGCCACCGCACTGGGTGGGCAAGCCACCCCACTGGATAAGCAAGCCACTCCACTGGGCGGGCGAGCAACCACACTGGACGTTCAAGCGACCCCACTGTGTGCGCAAGCCACTTCACTGGCTGGGCGAGCCACCCCACTAGGTAAGCAAGCCACCTCATTGGGTGGGCAAGCAACTCCACGGGGTGGGCGAGCAACCCCACTGGTTATGCCAGCAACTCCACTGGGTGGGCAAGCCACCCCACTGGGTGGGCCAGCAACCGCACTGGGTGGGCAAGACATCCCACTAAGTGGGCAAGAAACCCCGCTGGGAGGGCAAACCACCCCACAGGAAGGGCAAGCCACCCCACTGGGTGGGCCAGCAACCGCACTGGGTGGGCAAGCCACCCCACAGGGTGGGCAAGCTGTCTCACTAGGAGGGCAAGCAACCCAACTGGGTAGACCAGTCACCTCACTGGGTAGGCAAGGAACCCCGCTGGGAGGGCAAGCCACCGCACTGGGTGGGAAAGAAACCTCACTGGGTGAGCAGGCCACCTCACTGGGTGGGCCAGCCACCCCACTGTGTGGGGCCTACACCCTTCTCGATGGGCAAGGCACCCCGCTGGGTGGGCCAGCCACCGCACTGAGTGGGCAAGCCACCCCATTAAGGGGGCCAGCCACCCCACTGGGTGGGCCAGCCAACCCACTGGGTGGGCCATTAACCCCACTGGGTGGGCAAGCCGGCCCACTGGGTGGGCAAGCCACCCCACTGGGTGGGAAAGGCATCCCGCTTGGTGGGCAAGCCATCGCTTTGGTAGGGCAAGCCACCTCACTGGGTGGGCAAGCCACCCCACAAAGTGGGCCAATCACTCCACTGGGTGGGCAAGCCACCCCACTGGGTGGTCAAGCCACCCCACTGGGTGGGAAAGCCACCCCACTGGATAAGCCAGCCACCCCACTGGATAAGCAAGCCACCCCACTGGGTGGGCCAGCAACCCCGCTGGGTGGGCAAGCCAGCCCATTGAGTGGGCAAGCCACCTCACTGGGTGGGCAAGCCATCTCACTGGTTGAGCAAGCCACCCCACTGTTTGGGGCAGCCACCCTACTGTGTGGGCAAGCAAGCCCACTGGGTGGGCAAGCCACCCCACTGGGT
>STHB01009861.1:0-14283 GCA_018908115.1 Anopheles rivulorum | reverse complement strand
AAAAGCGACTTCGTTACGGTACGCGCGGGAACCGGGTGCCAAAGCGAGCGGACGAATGAAGGAAAAGCAACCACGCTGGAAGGAGCTCCCTTCTAAAGAAGTACGAACAACAACAACAATAAAAGCATAAGTAAAACACAGATACAAAAAATATATATATATATCATCAATCGATATTCGATCCTCAACGTGAATCGCCACCGAACCGTTTTTTTTATTATCAGCCGATGACCACTCTGCTGCAACTTCCCTAACTGCTGTGGTAGTAGAATTTAGTTTCGACCCCAATGGGCTCCTTGGTGTTGTGGGTGAGTGGTTGGTTTGAAGTGGAAGAGATGGGGGGTTGGGGGGAGAGGGATGAAGTGAAGCGAGGTATCGAGACGATCGTGTACGTATGCCGTATAAGAACTTTAACATATGTACATACATCGCTATTTATCTCCATCCTGCGATCATTCGCCTTCGCCTGCGCCTGCAACAATCAACCCACCTTTTCTCTCTCCTTCTCTCTCTCTCTCTCTCTCTCTCTCTCTTTCTCTCTTTCTCTCCTTTTCCCTCTCGATGTCACTTTTCTTGGCGCGTCCACCAACGAAGCACAGCGATCGATCGTGATCGCGCACATTGCCTTCGCGATCAGGAAATCGCTTTCGGGTTTCCCGCTCGACGCGATACGATCATCGGTTCGAACGTCAACAGACTCCCGCACTGCGCCAGAGATGAGTTAAGCTGCCCGGTGGAATTTGCACTACCGATTGCATGACCGAACGCCGAAACCGCTTGATGAAGGCCTTCCGTCGCCGCCGTCGCCGACGACTGGACGCCAACGCAACGAAAATGAAGGGAGTTCGCTTGTCTGCACGGTGTCCGCAATCAAAAGCCAGCTCGTCCAGCTCGTTTTGAGTTATGACCTTTGCCCCGGCTCGGCTAAACCGACTAAACCGTCAGTGCAGCTTTCGTACGGCACTTGGCATCGTTGGTATCGTCGCAAGCGGTAAAACAGTAAACTAGCCACAACAACGCAGCTGCTACGGTGGGCACGGTCGGTCCGTACCCGTACCCGGGGCGGGTAGATAACTTTCCCTTGCGCAAAACGGCAAACCCACCGGCATACCGATACGGATCGAAAAGGCATAATTCTTCTGCCGGTGTCCCGGACGCCCGTTACAATTATGATCGAGCAAATATTTGATTATGATAAAGGTGCCGTGGCCCCGCGGTGGCTGGCGTGCAGAAGGTTTGGCCCGAATGGACACTACCTTTCCGGGGGTGTTACGTGGCCATGGTGCGCAACAATTTATTGCTACCACGGTGGGGCGTTCGTATAAAAAGTGAAAGCTGGCGCTAAGCCGACGCGGTTAGACCGCTAGTGACGCGATCGCCGGAACGATCGAAAGGATGTGCGAAATCGTAGCAAATAAATCATGCGCTTAAGTGCCAACGGAGGAAAAGCGTGTTTTGTTTGCTTTATTATAATTTCAAATTAAATTTAAATGGTGTAATATGATCGCGCGGATGTATTTTAATCCGTTTCACCAAGATCACGTCTTACGGGTGCGTTGGTCAGTTTCGCTAACGTAAATTCATTTCATTTCTAACATTCAGGACTGCGAAGGAATCCGGAAAAAAATGTTTTCTTTCCTAAAGACATTGAAGTTTGAGTAGGGATACACTTCACTCCAAGCTCTAGTGATGAGAGGAAGCTAAGTTAAAGCTGAGCAGTCCTGCTCAGTGATTACTGTACTTGCATGAACGAAACAAATTTGATTGTAACTACTTTTTGTTTCCTTTTGCTCAGGACTGATACTTTAGAGTCAGGTGTAGTTGTCATTCATTACACGAGCTCTCTAGCTGAGTAATCTCCCGATAAATTGATTCAATGATATCGAGGGTTCGTCGCCTATGAGATATGATGTTCTTTAAAGTTTGAAGATAGAATTAGTAGTTCGTTTAGCAGTAATGTGTTACAGAACTTGAGAAAAACAAGTCCAAAACCTTGAAAACTTGTATATTTCCACCGAGAAAGTGTGTTCTATTTGGGTAACTTAACTGTACAAGGTTTCTCTTCGAGAGGAACCATTGTCATTAGGCGATATTTTATTTAGACATTTTTAGTACATTATTTATTCTTTTATGTTTCAATAAAAAAAATCCTGAGCTTTAACGTTAAAGCTTCAAGTTTTACAAAAAAATGTCTGCCAACCATCAAAAACACGCCATCAAACGAAAATCGATCGAAATACCACCGATAAGCAGATTCGCCTCGACCCGGCGAAACCACTTCCCAAAACAAGCCACCGGTACCGTGAAAAATTGCGATGACAAAAACGGGGAGCTTGCACAGCGCTGGCCAAAAGTGGCTCTGGCCCAACTCGATCGGCGAATATTTTTACATAACAACGGTGTCCATTCCTCCCGGTTGAAATACCTTTCCCCGAATCCGGTAAACCACTTGCCCGGGACTAGCCATCTGGCGACGCACGCATAAATAACGACTCGGGCAGCCACACCAACACCGTTCCTGATGATCGATCCCTGGTGCAAATTAAACGTCCCCATCCCTTTCCGGTACCCCATCCCCCGGTATTGTAAATGCATGAATGTGGTTTAATTTAATTCCGTTTGCCGGTTTTTTTTTGTTGCTTCCAAACCAAAAAAAAAACAAACCGATCGATCGATCGGACGCAGCCGAATCGGAAAGTTTCCCGCCTGCTCGCTCGATACGCTTTTCACCGTAAACGGCCACAGGTAGCAAGGCACAATCTCTCCACGCCACATTGCGCACCATACCCATTCCCGCCCCATGGTCGGTTGCCCATTCACTCGGGGAATCACTTTACAGCGCGCAAATGTACATCGCGAAATGAACAACCAATTAAAATGCAATATCATATGCGAATGCATTCCCGTGGCTCAACGTACCCGGCACCCGGCGTAACATGCTCATTATTTTGCCCCCGGACTATTTACACATCATAAGCCGTCCCAGTTGCGCAGTGCTTGCCGAATAATTATGACAGGCGCGGATCATTATCATCGAAACCGGGAGCTTCTGCATTTTTGCGAACGATTTGGCTGAATCTTGGCGAGCGATCGAGCAAAGATCGCGCATTAAATGCTTTCCCGCAACTCGCCGTTTGCCGTGTTGCATCGTAGAATTGTAAATGAGAGTTGGATGCAATGCGAGCACCGCTCGTGTACTTAGCCGCAGCGATGTGACTTTTTTACATCATCATTAAACTCTCACGGGAAGGATATCTTTCCGCGCTGCAATCGGAAACCGGGTACACATTTTGTGCCATACAAAGTGTTTTTTTTTTTTCGTTTCGATCGCCCTCTAAGATTCTACTTCGAAAAACCACATTTACCGTGCCCCATGTGGGCATGGTGGCCATTGATCAACATTCCGCGGCGTCCCGTTTAATGTTGCAGCGGGCCCGCGTATTTGTTGGGACTTGCAAAACAAAAAAAAACTCCCCAAAAAGAGATGATCGCACGGCAGCGCATCGCGTCAGCAGTCATATCATAATTGCTCTAATTAAGAGTTTTCACAAACGGCGACCACAAGCGCGGCCGAAAAACCGAAATACCTGAAGTAATGCACCGGACAGGATCGTTGCAGTGACTGCGACGCCGCATCAAAGTGGAAATCGTGCCCAAAAGCGGCGGGTTTTGCGCAATCGCCTCGCACATATCCTTTTTGTCTCGTACTCGTAAATAGCGATGTCATATTTTACATACCAACGTGATCATCGGTTCGGAGTATGAACTTTTGCGGAAATTGTCCGAAACGTCGTGGTCGTGGGACAGCGTGGAATGTTAACAATTCTGTGAGCCCGCTGTCGCGGTAACATGTTCCAAGAAATGGAGCCCTGGATCCTTTTTTATGGGCGATTGGAATGTGATCACCGTTCAAATCTGTAAACGTTTCAACTACAATCTCTGGTGTAAAGTAAATATTAATAAAGCGATGGTGATTTCAAACAAAATAAGTATAAATGGACCCTATTTTGGTAATATAAGGACTACAAATGAGTTCTTGGCGATTTGGTGACAGATGCCACTACCAGCTAATGATATGTTTGTTTGTTCTGGCAACGCTGTCATTTTTATATGTCAAAATTAGGCCGTGTTTTGTACTAGCTGTCATATCGCTCAGTGCTTACAGCAGAATGTCAGTTAATACCCAGATTTAATAAATATTGTGTTTTAGCGGGAATATTTCAATGTTTCACTATCTAAATATGACGAAGTAAGAAGAACTTCTTCTTTTATTTTAAAAACAGAAAATTCAACAGAATTCAACAGAATCGCTCTAGGACGGTTAACTATAAGCAATGCGCAATGAAGAAGCAGCACAAACACAAAAGAAATCAGCAAAGGGTATAGAAATAACTCCACAAGCTTGTTCCTATCGGTTGGAAGATATAACATTTATTTATTTATTCTAAAAGGTGGAAAATTTGGCATTCAAAACGTCTGGTAACGATTAAGTACCTGACCATCTCTCATCTTCTACAACCTATCCAAAAAGGTGGGACCAAACAGACGTGGTCTATTATGAGATGCTACAACCAAATGAAACGATCAAAGACTCGGTAAAGTTATTCTACAACACGCCAATGCTCGATGATAAAGTCAAGGGATTAATATCCTTTCCAGTTGATAGAGCATGATCTACCTGATCACTGAATCAAATATTTTGATTCAAAAATAAATAATCAATTATTCATAAGCATGAGTCAAATTTCATCTAACAACACTACAGATATTCATTTAGACGATATTTGCAAACGTCCATTTTGAATTACGATATTAAATGATAAACATCACTAACATCATAAGGAAAAACACGTAATAATTCATATTTCTCCTGACTTCTTTACCTCACACATAAAGGAGACGATGAAAACAGCTACAACTAATGTGTTCACAGTCGCACCGCACCGGCCTTCCATGCAAATGAGCGATGACCAATCGGTTTGTTTGCTCGCACATACGCAAAACATGACAGCAATGGGCCCCATGAATGTCATCCTTGCGCAACGCACGCAGATACGCACGTGTCCGCGGATACGTGAAAATACACCAAAGACCTTAAGACGACGCGTATCGTCGGGTGGTCGACAAAACACGCGCATACACACACACACACACACGCACAGCTTGCCAGCTTCTGAGACAAACCGCCTGGAAACCGTCTGTCATTTACTGGAAATATTAAAATTAATCTTGTAATACACGGTTGCCTGGGTAGACCGCTAGACCTGGGGTCTCCCTCCCCAACGATCCTTGTCTAGACAACTGAATTGTCGCAGTGGGCGCAAAACGACCCTACCTTATCGCCCTCTCCTTCCACTTTCCCCCATTATCTTGTCGGTGTTTCAACCCCTAACGGAGCGGCTGCCGACGCACTCGACGCTACATGCGAACGTAACCTAAGAGCAAACAGCAAAACAGAAAAACGGGGAAAAAAATGGTCGAAAAGAGTTAAAACCTCTCCGAACGGGCCGGAACGGTTGGCTGTGCTGCGCGTAAATGACAGATGATGTCGAGCCTACCCAGGAGACTGTCCGGTTTCGGAAAGTGACGACTGTCAACAGTCTGCTGCCTTCAACACTTCTGAGCCCTTGACACGAGAGCTATGGGGACTTAAGGCTTGTGCATTTATGAGTGTGATTTTCTTCATTCCTTGCTCCTTCCAGCACAAACCTCGCATGTCTTAACAGCAAAATGTGTATCACCTTCACTGCCAGCAAATGCCATTTCTACTAGCGCGATTGCAATGATTACGTTCGCAACGCCCAACCCGATCATACGCGCTGTCAACTTTCACTTCTACGCAGCGTCAAGCGTGTGGTGCAAATCTGTCACACACTGCTAACGAGAGACCCGGCAAACGGACAAAAACAAAACAAAAAGCATAATTCCATACCGACCTGGGGGAGGGCTGCAAAAAGGCCGAACGCACCAAACGCAGTATGCAATCCATGCGAAAGTGCACTGCTCCCGGTTGCGTAGATATTTTACATTTATTTCCACTGAACCCTTTTGCACTGAAGGCTTTTTTTCCCCCTTTCTTTATCTCGTGCCTGAATTCATTTTCCAATGCTGCACATACTGAACCGACCTGCACTGCACAGCATTGCAACCCTTTTCCGATGGAGTATTTTAAATCTAGCGAGGCAGCAATCGACCAACACAACCGCTGGCACAAAATAATGGCACACCATACCGGGAAGCGCGATCCGGGCTAGTTGCAAGCTAAATACCGGTTCACTTTTATCGGCCACGACAGGCGCATAAATTTACACCCGTTGTTTCGTGAAATTTGTGGCGATCCGGTCCGGTCTGGCCGTTGCGCTCGCTACCTGAAACGCATCCGATCCGATCGGCGGTGGCTTATGCTGCCCGATCGATCAAGCTGCCGGTGTGGGCAGACCGTGGATAGGAGGAGTTGGCTGATTGGTGGTGTGCGAACCATGTGCTACTGTCGCTGAGCACGTAGCTTGCGTACCGACGAGGTTTAATCAAACGAAACCATGCGCGAATGGAAATAATGAAATGTGAGGACGTGATGGAAAAGTGCTCCCATTGGTTTGCCAATTCTTTCCGTTTGCTCGTGTGAGAGACTTTGATTTCAACGAAAGATTGACTAGTCTTTACTATTCTTTTTCGTACTCTAATCGTACAAGCGAACATTGACAATTGTTCCTAGACTTCCTTTTCTAGATATTTAGAGAATTAAAGTCCTTGATTCATGACACTTTTGAAATAGAACAAGAAACATTGCTAGAGTTCTTGGCTCAGTTAGATACAGATCTCCATCAAGGGGAATGCTTCTTGGGTTGAAGTTGAAGTTAAAGAAAAATTAATAGCAAAATCATTTAGTGGTTTCTTACTACTGATTATTTTTTAGTTCACTCTGTCATCAAACGTCCTTTCTGTCATCAATGTCATTTGAATTTGAATTTAATAGATTCTATAAATAGTTAAATCGTTGGGAAATTCAAATCGTTCTCGGAATAGAATTAAATATTAGAACTGTTTCAAATGTTCTTGAAATATTTCCGCGAAATGTTTCAAAGTTATGCTTACTATTAGACTTCTAAGATGATATTTTATTAGTAGAGGATCATTTTAATACCTTTGTTTTTTCTTTTGTTCGGTCCTATATGTGTTAGTCATGGCCGATTCAATTTTGAATCAATTATGTGAAATACTGAATTAGTAGCACCCAACATTTAAGAGATTTATATGACCATCAGTATATTGTCAAAGGGTAGGAAGTCCACCTCTTTGGGACAAACATTTTTTGACGCAAATTACACACCCTAATGCTAAATTAAAAAAATAGTGTGAAAGTTTTATTATTACACCCAAATCAATGTCGATTATAGCCTACAAAGTGAACTAAATAGCCTCAATTACGTCACGACGCTACCGAACGCATAACGACTTATCTAAAACGATTCTTAACACGTGTGGTACAGTAGGCAATTTAACAATGAACAAAACACAAGATAAATTGCCACACATTATCAGCTCGCAGGCTTCTCCTCATAAGTCGCAACGCAACCGTACCCATTTATCAACAGCATCACAAAACATTGCGACACAAATCCTCCTTCCGTTTTTTTTGCTCAACACACGCTTCACACGGACTTGGCCACCAATTTCCATCCCACCCTTTGCGATATACTGTGTGACTGCATGCGTGTGTATATGTGTGTTCTTGACGCGTGGAAACGCAGAAAACGCACCACAAATCAGCTTACCGATAATTGAATTACATCGCATCAACCGTTTGACATAAACGAAGCAATGATTTCCGAGTGCCGTCCGGTTGCGTCCCTTTGCTTTAATCCTGGCTTCCATCGACCATTCACTGCCGGACGCCAGTTCACCTTCCACCCGGTATGATCGATCGGAGCACCGAGAACGGTCTAGCCACGGCCGTTGGTGAAGTACATTCCATTCCAGCCCGGTACTTTCATCCCATTCCAGCAACAACAAACTCCATCCCCTCCATCCACGGACGTTATCGATGAATGCCAAACTTGTGCAAAAACCCACACTGGGCCGGCGTGTGTGTGTATGTGCGTTTAATTCTTTTTATATTCATTTCAAGACGCGGTGCAAAACCATTCTGCTGCAGCCGGTCCATCCAACGCAAGATTCTTTCCCTTCCCTGGTTGGTGCACGCATCGGGCGGCGGACATGCATCGGGCGCGCAATGCGAGCACAAGCTCGTGGAAACAGTAGTTTGATTTGTTAGACAGGTTTACAATTTCCAACCCGGCCCGACGTCTTAGCGGCACTGATCCTCGATTCCAGCCCGGGTGGAATTCACCCTTTTTTTTTTTATTCCTCCCATCCGTTTTTCGTGTCTTTCGTGTCGAGGTGCTTTGTGCTCTTGTTTTAATTTCCAGCAACCACGAGGATGTGGTGCGGCTGTAAGCACGGTTGCAGCCGCATCTGATGGATTCCCGCGTGATCGTAGCGCCACTGGAAGAGCAGAACAAAAAGAGCGAAGAGTGCTGCATACACATACGCAGACCCGATCGCAGGCGGTTGAATTAATACAAAATATTTATCCATATTAATTATTGTTTTATTATGCACGTATCATATTTATTGCTAGTCAGGCGGATAAGATACGCTGTCGTGCGGTGGGTGGGTGGGTTGGTTTGGTTGCAGGGGATGAAAGGCAGTAAGCAAAGAGGAAGAGCGAACGTGGTAAACCGATCGGTACGTCCGAATGCAGTTGGAAGCCCTGCCATATGCGTCAAGCGTTCACGCGCGCGCCAACGATCCGATCAGCGAGCTGTCAGTGTGCGCTCGGCTGCGCTCGACACACACTTGGAACCTTTGGAAGCTAGAATCTGTCTCGCGATCGTGCCGGATTTATCAATCTCTGTACGCCGGCCTGGTTGGAATTCCTTGCCACGGCACCGTTTGCACGCCTTTGCCGCGCTTCCGTACGAGCGCGCGCGCGCGCACACACGTTGCTGTATCGAATTAATCGCCTTTTTATTGAAGATGGCAGATTTTTGTATTCAATCACTATTAATCATGTGCGTTTCTGGCGAGTGGGGAGAACGGGATCTGCAACCAAGCAGCTGCGAGCGGTCCGGACGAGGATGAAGATAATCTGCTCAGATTTCAACAACTGCTCCGCAATCGCATCTCCCGACCGAAATGGGAGATGTGGCGATGCGAAACTCGATCGCCCGATTCGCAAAGCCAGAAGCCGGAAAGATTCTTTCCGTTGTGCGAGATGTTGCGGGTTAGCCGGGGGCGAAAAAAACAGCACACAACGACGACGGAATAGATTAATAGACTGACGCCTGCCGACGAACTGCCGGGTGCGTATGGGATGGGCCGCGGAGACAGATGGTTGTCTCCTATGCTTATTGCGCCTGCAGCATGCATATCGGCGGTGCATGCCGCTTTGGGGATGCATGATTTATGAATTCCTTTCAGCGCTGCCAGCGGAGGAAACATTTTTTTACCTGCCTGCCTGATCGTAGGAAAGTGCATTCCAGTGGTGCACAGCAAAGGGTCAGCCGTTAAATTGTCATCCGCCAGAAAAACGATCAATTACCATCCGCCGTCTGGTGGATGTACGGGCAGAGCTATGAATTTTCACACCACCAGCAAAATGGTAATGGGAAAAGCCGTACAGTACGCAAGATTATTGCAGCTTGTTTGGTTTTTTTCTTGCTTGATGGCTACCGAAAGGATAAGGTTACAGTTTTATTATACCTTTTCCGGAATGCATCCAGGCGTTCTTTGTTTAACGCATCGATCGATAGGTGTGGGGTATAGTGAAGAAAATTCTTTTATTTCGGGACAGGTTGATATTTAATCGTCGAGATACTCTTTGGACGACTTTCAATTGTGCTTTGATATGTTAGGGCATCGATAGCCGAGACATAAATACATCTCCGTGGAAAAAGATATTGAAGAAGAGGGTCTCAACTTAAGTTGTTAAGTAGCCTGCCTTCGGAGGGTATTTTCTAATATATACGTAAGTCCTATTTAGCTCACCCAAGAAGATGTACCATCATCAGACACTCGTCCCAATAGCATCAATCCCAAGATAGCCACCAGATAGGACATCTGACATGCCATAGTCCTTTAAGTACTCTAAGTACTTTAAGTAATCTGAATGTCCTTTATTTCTGAAAGATACTGATGATCCCCTCAAGATGTAGTGGGATATCAAAGCTTGTGCACAAATTCTTCGTCCCTTACACTCTCAAAGGTCTTTTCAATGCCTCACTTATCTGGAAATACGTAAGGTGTTATTCAGAACAACACTTCATCTAAGACTCAGACGTTGATAGTGCCGCCAGAGTAACCTAGACGGATGCCAAATTGTTTCACTCGAGATCCTCAATTCTGGAGACGATCAAGAAGTGTCGTAAGTGTGGTGTCTTTATCAGTTTTCAGGAGCTCAATTGAGATGTTAAAAATTTCCTCTAAACTGGAAACTTTCATATTCGCCATTCAACCGGAATCTCCAAAGCCTTATCCTGATTTGTAAGAGTACTTCCGAACTACCGACATTTTTAATTTATTTCGAGAAGAGAACAAAATAATTATCTTTGATAATGAAACTAAACTAAAACAACAAGAGCTAAGGCATTATAATTGCAAACTAAAACGAAAACAAACTCACCTCGCAAACGAGCTATTGATGCCTAATTTCGCATCGCAGCCAAACGCCCAAACAAAGCATAAATCAAATTAATTTATGAACTGTTTCCCCATTTATACACACACGAACTCAGGTGACACATTCCGCACCCTTAGTTAATTCGCTTACGATGCCGGTTGCCTTAGCACCGCTCCGGATCAGCGCTGCAAAACTGCATTCAATCGTTTGCATTTGCTTACACATACACACAGAAACAAAAAAAAGGCAAATCAACCCAAAAAAAACAGTAAACAAACACGTCCAATAGATTTCAAACGAGCGAGGAACAAACTGCTCCAACACTTCCAACACACCAACCGGTCCGGGACGGAAAGAACATAATTAAAATAATCGAGACCCGGGTGCGCGATTGGTTTGGGTTTTGCAAAAGTCGCGGCCAAAATGTTCACGATCGCGGTGCGATCGTCCGATCGAAGGATGGGATGAATGGCGAGAAGCGAGAGAAGCGTGCAGTAAATCCGCTCCGACAACCCGCCGAGACCGATCGCGAGACTGATCACAACTGATGGTGCGGTGTGGGTGGGAGGGATAAGGGAGAGGGGATTGTAGGGGAGGGGAAGGGAAAAGATCAAACCTTCTTGATAAACATTAGACCAATTATTGTTTTCCGTTCCGCGGGCTTCGACGGTTTGGTTCCGTTTCCACACCAAATACCATTCCCGGCAGGCCCTAGTTACCAGCTCCACAGTGCCCCAAACAGCGGGTGTCCTGCCGAAGCGGCTGGAGACACGGGACAGGGGAAGGATGTGGCCTTTCCAGACGACACGACATCGAAGTGTTAATAATTAACCGAAACAAAATTGTGCTCCGGTGCTTAGCGAACTTTAATCGATTGCCAAACGAGCTGTGACACCTGCCTGCAGAGCGCTCTTACGAGTTCACACATATACTGACCCACGCACGCACACACACACACATACACGCAGGCACGCACAGAAATACTTGAACATTTAAAACAGAAAAATAAAACCCGTTCCCGTGAGGTGATCGGAAATAAAGTGTCACTTCAGGTCGGAATCCGGGAGCATTCGTGTACGACACAGGCGCAGCAAACGAAGTAGGCCATAAGGAGAAGAAGCACAACAAAACCAACTAAAACACCACCAAAATCCAACACGGCACACCGGATCAGCGCCAACAGCACTGGCGCTGGAAACTGTTCGAATGCACCCGCTGCATCATTACCGTTTGGCTCGGTCGCTGAATGGGTTTCAGCCAATTTGGCCGTGGCTGACTCTCTATCCCCCCGCTACAACGTATTTGTTTTTCTTTTTTTTTTGTGGCTGCAAAATGCACCAGCGCGGAGGCACAGCCCGCACGATTAAAGTGTTTCCTTAATTTCTTCTTTAGCAAAACTGCACCCTTGCACGAGTGTGTGTTAGAGAGAGAGAGAGAGACAGAGTGCGATCTTTGGTACTGAGGTGGAGCGAAGAAGCACTTAAATCACTAGCCTAAATCTGCATAAAATCTGGCACCGTCCCAGGCCAGGAGGTTCGGCGCCGAATCGATCGCACGAGTTACCGTGTGCGGCGAAAATAAAAATCGATGCACCGACGCAAGCGGACGGTAAACGACGACACCCCGATGCCGATAAAATTGCACCCTCGTTTCGTATGGCCACCGCATACGGCGGGTGGGAATGCTTAACGAGCTACGGAGCACAAAGGAGTTCGTGGAGTTTCCCGGCTTTATTTATGCTTTTTTTTTTTGTTGTGCCATATCCTCACAGTCAACACGTCGTGGAATGTGGTTGATGAGGCAAATGGAGAAACAAAACCAAGGACCAAAACGTATCGATGAAAATGATGCAATCGCAAGGTGTCGATCGATCGCTTGCGGTGAGGATGATTTTTTTTTTGTTAGTGTCACCAATATGTAAATCAACTTTACAGAACAAATCTTTAAATAATACAGGAGTTATATTATAAAAATAAAAGGCAAATTTACATTTTCTACTTTATTTTGAAATTTTACATTTCCTTCATATTAACCGGTATTTTTAATTATGACATTTAATTAAAAGATTTCAATGGTAAAAGCTGCTAATCAAATGAGTAAATGCGGTTCCGGATGTAATAAATCAACAGCTTATTCTCAAATTGACATTATTCAGCCCTAGAATTAACGGAACGTTTGTGCTTAATTGGCTTTAAACAATCGAAATGATACCGACACGTCATTCGCAAGTAAACACAGTTGACACAGTTCCCCAGGTCGGGTGAAATGATCCCGTTTCGCGCCGATGTTTCTGAGTCACCTGACAGCTCGAACATGATTACTCACTGCTAACAACTGTCAAAACAAAACGCCGCCCTGTCAAACGTCCACGCGTTGCTGCGCGGTTCCCTTTTTTTGTTTTTTGTTTTTTTTTTGGCGCAAAGCAACGAATCGATCGATTGATGAACGACGTACCAAATCCGTAGAATTCGGTACTCGGTGTAGTGCAAAAAGCAAAAAGCGATCATACGCGCCATTGTCGGGAACGCATTTCATCCTGCCAGCAACAGTTATTGATGGTGATTTGCGGCAGAACTTTACAGTTGACAATGCTGTTTGATCGATTTTTTGGGGATGACGTTTGTTCCGAGCGCAGCTTCAACCGGACTGATCAACTACCCGCGCACACTGAAAATTCAATTAAAAGCTCAACCTAACCGTGACAGATGAGTGCAATCATTCATGCTTTCCACTCACGAGATAACGTCTCCCGTGGACTGCCGAGGATGTTCAGGCTGCCTTGTGCCACCTACCGTATAAGCCGTGATGCTGTTTTTGTGCTTTGCTTTCGTTTCGCAGATGGTGGGATAGCGTTTGCCGTTTTGGTGCCGTTAAACCTTGCCCTGTCAATTCATGTCACGCCGAAACGGTACCGAATGTGTGACGTGTTGCTAGCGAAACAGAATGAATGCAGAAGAAAATGTGAGCTACTTACAGGTATTTTATCTTCCTTTTTTTTTAATATTTTTTGAAACTTTTGACTTTGTATGTGCATAGAATATTCTTAATTACATAAAGATACATTTCCATTCGAAAACTTCTCATTAATCCTTTAAATGACAACTGCTGTCAAACATTTACTCTAATAAACAACGTCTAATTGCTGTTTTGTCGCGTGTTTTCTCACTCCTTTGCCACACTTTCTCCAAAACGTGTTTGGCGCATTGACGTCAGAACGCGGTCGCTTTGCTTTGCTCAGAAAGTGGGGTATTCTGGTCACATTAGTTACAGCACGTCAATGTGATATTATTCTACTATTTTGAAATGTGATTGCTAGTTATCTACAGAAATCTAGCATACTTCTATTCTTTTTTCGAACGATGAATTTTAGCCAACAAATTCCTTTGCGTCATCCTTCATTTGATTATTTTCATTTGACGTCAGAGAACTTTTCGTCAAATAAAATAATTCTTCATATACAGTAATAAATATTCTTATAAAATATTCCCTTTTCTCCTTGTGATACAAAAATTCATTTAAAAATAATAATTCATTCAATTCCTACCAACCCTTAACAATCATCCAAAGGCTGAAGATGCGCATCGAATAACTCCCCCCTCAAT
>STHB01009815.1:0-14301 GCA_018908115.1 Anopheles rivulorum | reverse complement strand
ACTGGAATAAGGTCCCTGTAGTGGTGAATGCTTTTTGCTGTTATTACCACCAATCCACCAGCACGAACGAACAATCCGTTGGCAAATGGAATGGAATTTTGGCTGTTTGGATGCGAGCACTTTTTTTACTGTTTTGTTTCTACCCGGTAAGCAAAACAAAAAAAAAAAAGCAAAAGCACACACAAAATAATAAACAAAAACACAATGGAAAAGGGTGCTCGGTTACAGCTTGAATAGAAATAGGATCGCAACCGTTCGTGTGGGGTGTAAGAACACGCGGGTTAGCTTTACATACGTACAATCTGACCCTTTTGATCGACGACCTCGAAGAATTGAGCGTTTCCATTACAAATTGCACCAGAGATCGCTTACAAGACACTTTGTCATTACAATATTCATTGTGTCATTGTATGGAAACAGGGCAAACAATGGGATTGTGATAGAATATAAAGCAGACCGGGTTCAAGAAGCATTTTGTTTTACCTTCAACAGTAGCAGCCAAAGGTTTAATGCATTATTTAGTCCATCTATTAATTTACTTCAGCATATCTTATCGTTGAAACTGATTTTAATAAATTAAATTAAAAGACACATAATACTTCTAACCAAAGGAACATAATTAACAAAAATGAAATAACAACATTCGTTCGTGCAACAGTAGATTACTTCAATTACTCATTATGCAGTAAACGTTCGTCCGAAACCGATCAAACGCTCACGTAACTCCAGTTGACGATCACCGTCACGTTTTGTTTTATAAACATTTTGAACTTTTTCCTCTTTATCATTTCTAATGTAACAAAAAAGGACAAATCTACACGTGAAATTGCTAAACCAACGCTTACCCGGTGTGACGAACGCAACGACACTGATGATCGCGTAGCAAATGCTGAAGATCGCCCACAGTACAGCGATCGCCTTCGAGTTGCGGATGTAGTTCGTCGCGTACATGTGGCTCGAGTCAACGTACTCGATCTTCGTTCCCATGATGGCTGCACCGGCACCCTATACCCTAGTATCGGCTGTGATTGTGATCCTTTCTGCTTTCTTCCTTGCCGACGACCCGCTCAAATCACACTACGCACAACGAAACGCACGTGAACGTATGCAAACACTGGTTGCTTCCGCATGAATTGGACAACGATAATAAAGGGGGAAAAAAATCACCGTCACTCTGTTGGCTATAGATTTTCACTTATCGTTTGCTTCACTACACACGCGCACTGCTGCGACACTTTACTGGAACACAAGTTGTGTTAACGAATAATGAACACACAACAGCCAAAAACAAAAAAACTCTCCCTTTAGTTGATGTAAAACCGCTGTCGAAAGAAAAGGTGATGATTCCTGTTGGAAAGAAATTAAGGCATCAGTGCGGCATGACAAGCTTTTTGCTTCGTTTGGTGCGATCTTTCGCGTTGTTGTTTATTTTGCTGGCCATTTCACTTCCAGCCAAGCTGATTTAAGTCTTTCCGTCGCAAACATCTTTTGCAAAACGACACGAACGAATCTCTGCTTCACACACGCGCAGTCCTGCTCTACTAAAGCCGATTCGTGCTGTAAAGCTTTAGTTTCTCTTTGCTGACTGACTGATCATCACGCTGATGACACTCTGCTCGCATACCTTCTTGCTCAACCGTATACACGTGTCATAAAGTATACCACCATGCACACTCAACACGCTTGTACCGGGTGATTGTGTACATGATCAACACCTTCACTCTCGTTTTTCATAGCCGAAGAAAAGAAAGGTCTACCGAAGGAGGCACCGATCCGTACCTTATTAAGTTTACTCTCGCACTGTTTTCTGCTGCACTCGACGAAACGCTCAACAAATCGCATTTAAATCGTACTAATTTCAACGATCAATCAAAATGTGTTTCTTCCTCGTGATGAGCGTTTTTTTTTTTTCACTGTTTCAGCAAACTTTTACACCGCATTTTACATGCGTGATATGCATCGATCGTACACGTTCGGTTCGTTAAAAACAAACCATTACTCGGCAAACGACACGCACGCGAGATTCCGGCATCGCCGGCTCCCACCGCCCTTTTGCGCTCACACGCCAATAATGAAATTTATGTAATGAAAATCAAATCAATGGCAAACGCTTACATCTTCCATCCGCCATTGCACTCGGTGGTGCACGGTGAAACCCAACCCCGTAGGGATGATGGTAAATTGTTCCGTTTTTGGGGTACGCTATATTTTTCTTTCGAAACGATTTTCCTCGAGCGCGCGCTCGTTCGAGATGATAGCGCATGGGAAGAGGATATTGTTGGGTGTAACAATCGAAGGAAGGAACACTTTTGGCAGAGCTCACTTTACCCATTTTTCGGGGTGGTGTAAAACTGGTGGGTAAAACAAAACCCTTTACCAAGGTGCATCGTTCAAACCTGATCGCGAGCGGGTGCGGTACGTTACATGATGGTTGTAACGAGATATAAACATCCGACCGGTGATAAGCAGGTGAAACCGCTATCAACCTGATGCACAACGTGCACCAGCTTTTATTTTCTTTCCCTTACGGTTGTAAAAGTTTGATTAAAAAAGAAAAGAAAAAGGTTTTTTGCCTTTTTACTTGCCATTAACGTAAAGGCGAAAGATCGTCATCCGTTCGGTAAGATAAGTGTCAACGAGCGTTTAGCGTTTTTCCTTTAAAGCAAAAGATATAATTTGCTGCTTCTCTGCGTGACTACCCTCCTCATTCGGCAGAGCATAATTATTAATGTGGAAAAAGGTCCCTCAACCTGAAGTTGGCGGAAGTTTAATCTTCCACCGGTTCGCCCTTTCCCGTGGCGTTGAAGTCTTTCGTACGAAAACGGCCTTGCGTAACTGCAACATTTACACCACACCCGCATTGGTTGGTCGCGGTGTGATGGCAGATCGTTCCCATACTCACACACATGTTACAAACAAAAAAACGAAGACCGACGTACGGTGATGATGCCGGATGACGCGGGCGTACGGTGTCTGTGTTCGTGATCTGCCACGGTTTGGTGGCGCACCTGATGCGTGTAAAGTCGGCCGCACAAAGCGGTGGCAGAATGGTAGTAAAAAAGCCTTCGTTTCCCGCCTCAAGAAGCGCTTCTAATGTCGGTCGGAGTAAAGGTGAGGGTGAGTACTTCTACTCCTCTCTACCAACCCCCAAACCCCACTAGCCTTTGACCTCTTTTTTTTGGGGCGAGCAGGGTAGATATCTTGGCCCGTTGTGAGGGTGCAAACATTTCTATCGCGGTTAATCTTTCCCTGCTGACATTTTGATTAATAGTTCACGAACAGAAACGATCGTACGAAACACGGAGCGCAATATAGCACAGCGGCGATCGTGTTTTGAATAAGTTAGCTATTTGTGCAGAAAACCGTTTGCAAATCTCGTGTTCGAAATGATCGTCTTCCAGCAAATTAGTAGCAAAAGCAGTTTGTCAAACATCACACCATGATCATGATCGGGGGTTCTCCTTTCGTAACCAATTCGCTAGATCGCACTAAAAGGTGTGGGTTTGTAGCAGAGATTCACCAGGCGAAGGCGCATGCAGCTCAACCAGGAGGGTAACCATAACCGATCCACGTCATGCATCGTAAGTCAAAACCTGAAGCAGGTTCCCGTTTGCCGGTTCTTCTTTCCCGCAAGTGTGCGAAGTGTGCGTCTGTGTACACGCATCGACGTCCACACAGTGGAAGCTTTCAAGCAGCGCGACGATCGGTAGATCATCGTCAAGGTGTGTAGGCTTTACCTTTTTTTTCCAAACGAACGATGGACCCTTTTTTCCCCCTCTCTTCCATATGCCTTCTGTGTGACCCACGGGACCCATACGATCGTACCTTCTCCTTCATACGTTCTGGTCCTCAGGTGACCGAAAGTGAGCACGTAAAAGAGACAAACCACACCGACACAAACACGCGCGCGCGCGCCCGTACACACTTCTTAATGTTATGGCGGGTTGCGATCGACGAATGTGAACGAAGGGGGGGTTTTTTTTGACTTTAGACACCTCCAGCGGACCTGCTGGAAGTTCTGTTCGCCTGTTACTTTTAAGCTTACTGTGGCTTAAAGTTTATGCAGCGCGATCGCGCGTTGCTGCGGTAAAGCGGTGTTCGGTAAGAATTCACCTCCTTCACGGTGCACAGGAAAATGCCAATGATTCATCGGAACCGCAACAACAGCTGTTTCTGGTGTGTTTGTTCAGAGAAGCGTCGCCAGCTCGTCGGTATGCATGCATATCCCCACTATGGAACACAGCCACGACCTTTACCACGAATATTGCAATCGAATGCATAATATCCTTGTGTTGCACGATCGGGAGTTTGCAAACGAGCGAAACGTGAAAACATCGATAACACTCTCACTTCTGATCGCCCAAGGACGACTCGTTCCGATTTGCCACGGTTCAGCAAGGGTACAAGATCGTACAATATCATCCTTTCGAAAGAACGTGGCGCGAGTTCCCAGTCGCAAGTTGTTTAAGCAATCGTTTTAATCAACCGCTTGGAAACAATCTCATTACACCCTAGACTCCGCAAAGCACACCTTTTCGGGAGTAGCTCTAACGGCAAACGGCGATTGTGTTTGCTGCTATTGCACCATCGTCGACGAAGACGTTGCGTTCCCACGAAAATAAATTTATTTCTTCATTCTTCCGGCGTGCGTTCGAGTTGAAACCAAACAAGCGTACACAGGCACTGCGTTGTGGAGTGAGTTCTCTTCACAGGCGCTTGGCAGCAATGGCACTGTAACTGATGCCGCTGTTACATACAATGATCACGGCGATGAGGCTGATGACGAGTGTACTTGTGACCTGTTTGTGTAGGGTTCTTTTTAGGGTAACTTTTCGTTTCGCTTAAACATCTGGTGCTTTCCAGTTTGTGCAAGACTACCCAAAATGTTTGCATAAAACTCTCTTTTCGTACCCTCCCCTACCGTTCGGCCATCCATAATCACTGTACAAATTCTTTTCATCGGTTCCGAAATTAGCACACTACCACCATTTGCTTCGATTTCACAAATCGTCTCTCATTCTCATCCCGTTAAAAGATGGGTGATGGTTCACGGCGAGAGCTACAGCACAACAAAACACGAACTGGATGGGAACGGCAATGCGGCACAAAACAAAACCGTTTATACGCTTTTTAAGGTTACACTTGCTACGAACATATACGGAACGCGATCACTGTTAGCTACAGACTTATACAAAACTTCCAACAACGCTCGTGTAAGCTATGCTTTGCATATGGGCGAAACATGAACTTTATGCTGACGCTGCACACTTTCCACCCTTAACGGTACCAACCTACGGAGGCGAACTGATGCACCCGACCATTTGCAAGAAACTGTGAGATCAGAAGTCATCGTCTGCGGTGTCCAGGTAACAAAGCAAAGATCATGAAAGCATGTAGGCTCTCCCTCTCTCATGGTGTGGCTCTCGTTTCTGTGCGATCGCGCTTACCAACACAGGCGCGCCGTGCAGGTTTTGGGAAAAGACGCTCGAAGATCGGTAACATATACTTGCGGTGTCGAACCTTCTCTCTTAAAAGAAATTGGAATTTATAATTTCTACCATTAAGCGTGAGAACTTTAATCTAACCCTCGCCGAAAGCCGTATTTGGGTTTGGTTACCGTAATTTGTGTGTATGTTGTTTTTTATTTTTATTTGTTCAAGGTTGCTATAAATTTTAACTACTTTTAGCTACATTTATTGCTTTTCCTGAGATTTTTCAATCGACAACGAAAGATTTTTTTTTAAATCGAAAACGATCGATCACAAACAAAGGTGGTGGTGGCGATAAAACAAGTAACAAAACAAAAGGCAGCGGTTAGGTCCTTTAACTTATCGGTTAGGTTGTCTTTTTATGTTAGGAATTATCACGCAAAACCTGTAACACGTGCTTGTAGTGTCCAACATGCGTTGCTGCATCAAACTCATGCGACACATTATTCTACGTCGTGGTATTCGATAAAGGAATGTACTTTTGAGCCGGAAGCTTCAAGCTTCTTTCTTCCTCCTAGTTCGGTAAGCTCTATGATAACTACGTTTCGTTCCACTATGCCACCGAGCTGCTGTACGAGCTTGTTTGCTGCATCCATTGTACCACCCGTGGCCAACAGATCGTCTATTATCAACACTTTCTGCCCGTTGACGATGCTTCCTTGTTGTATTTCAAACACATCCTACAAACATTAAGGTACGTGAAATTAAATCAAAGTGCATTTAAGCCGATAGGTAATACTTACAGTTCCGTACTCCAGCACATACTCCTGCTGGGCGCATGTTCCCGGTAGTTTACCCTTCTTTCTTATTGGTACCGATGCTACACCGAGTTCGGCTGCAATCAGCAAACTGAACAGAAATCCGCGAGCCTCTAGTCCTACTATCACCTGCACATCGGGACAGGATTCCCGAACGTACGATACGAGCACATCTTTGATGGCCTTGCAAACCTCGCCATGCCGCAACGCGGTAAAGATGTCCCTGTGAAGAAATATGTATTAAATTTCTATCAAATCCGTTAGTACAGTAATGATACCCATACTCACTTGAAAAGTATTCCTTTTTTCGGGAAATCAGGATACTCGCCAATGTACTTCTTAATCAGTTCCACATTTGCACTCTGATCGCTTGACATTGTATTGATCTTTTAGCTATCTACACAAACAAGCACAGATCTAACGGAGCAGTGACTTTGGAATGGTTTGCTTTTTGACAAAAAAAAGCTTACTTTCTGTTGTACAATTTCAGTTAATCGCACAGCCTCCCGGACGATTAGATGATAACAAAAATGTGCATGATAACAAACCCGGTGTTTACAAAACGTCAAACGTCTGCGCCCGTTCAACAGATGACCACACAGCACACCGCCTTTAATTTATGTGCTATCCGTTCAAAAAACACGAATTTTAATTCTTTTTAATTTTAAACATTCAAATTTCACCGCCACGAAATGAAAACCGATTGTAGTCAGTGTTTTCTTGTTTGAAATTAAATAAAACACACCGCACCTTGCAAAGTACGCGCTTTGTTTGTTAACATCTGTCATCTGTCAGCTGTTTCTGTTATACAGCGCGCGCTTCATTGTTCAAACTAAATGAGCCGGTATAACAGAAACAACATGCTGTTCAAATTAAAACGCAAAACACCGTTGCAAGTGAGTACATTATTTTCGTAGCAAAAATTTTATAAAACATAGCATTTTGGCCTTAAGAGCAATGACAAATGTGTGATGTTATTTGAGTAAATGAAATCATTTCATAATCCCTTACGAATGCATTTTACCTATCTCTCTTTTATCTACACGATTCAGGTCTCAAAAATAGCATCATGGACATTCCATAAAATGATAACAAATCATCTTCCTTTTACAACTCCCGGCTTGTATAAAAGCTTTAACAATCTGACTGTCCACTTTTATCTACATTGTGTCTTCAATCGGCTCAAATCTGCTTTCCTTTTTTTGCAAAAAGTTACAACTACGGCCGCGTGTTAAGAGTCTAATCGAAACCTTGTGAATATTTAACAAACTTCTACCAACATGAAATCGCTGTGTTTGCTACTAGTTCTGGTGGTTTCGCTAATCATCGCTGACCCAATCCCGTTACTGTCGGACGTCAACAAAGCGATGCTGGTGCCGGATGGAAACAGTGTTATTTCTAGTAGTGCACATTTCGTGCCGGATAACGAAAATCCAGCCGTGTCGATCTTGGTCGACATACTGAAGGACGCCGAGCACGCCAAAGATCCGGAACCGTACCTAACTCCAGACCAACCGAATGTTCACGATGAGAATGATGAGCCGACCCTGATCAGTCGTAACCCAGCGATGGTGAACGTGCACGTTGCGATCGACAATCGCGGCAATGGCGACGGTAGCGATCTGGTTAACATCAACTAAATGGAGCATCGCTTTCCCGCGATTCCCGTATGTCTAACGAACAATAAACCAAATCGGTACTGAATTCCTTTTGCATGCATACATTTCGCTGGATTGGTTGTTCAATTTTGCTTTGCAATTCATCCATAAGTCGTTGCTTCAGTTCTTGCGCCGTAGTGGTACACTGCGCGGTCGCACACAGTTCGATCGTGCAAGGTTCCTCGTAATCGGCGTATATCGATTGCAGCAGCGTCAGTATTTGGTGGGAATATCTATGCAACAGGTAAAAGGGAACCGTTATACGCAGTTCAATGATAACAATCGATAAGCGTGATCAAATAGACCGCAAAGCACACCATACCTGCTGTATAGTTTCATCCGCACGCGCTGTTCCTCCATTCGATCCAACCTTATCATCGTACCCTGCCAGTACGTATTATCCGCACAGTATAGGACAGTTTGGTTTACAATGGTCGATAGCACTTCCGTAAAACCTAATCTACCGACACAAAACTCCTTCAGCGCAACGTTCGGTTCACGCTTGTATCGGACTTCCAGCGATAGAAAATCCGATGTGGACGATACCGCCAGCAAATCACGACCAATCTCCGAAACGCTGCGAAACTGTACCCACAGGTCTGTGCCGTACAACTGTTGCTGCAGAAGTTCCAGCGAACCCACGTTCAGCTGTAACTCGTCACATTCCGTATCGAATGTTTCGACGTTATACGTTACGAAACAGTTGAATTGAAAGCCACGGCCAAGGGTTATCAGCGAAGAAAGATCACAGGTTGCGAGGAATATTGCCGTTTCTTCTGGATGTAGAACATTTTTCTAAAATTAAAGAGAAAAAAAACTCGGTTTAGTAACTGCGTCATGTGAGAATTTGTCAAAATGATACCTTATTGTTGATCCATTCGTGGTGGAAGGTGAGATCGTTTTCGAACGCATCATCCATTTCCATCATTTCGTGATAAGATTTAAAGTTGTAATCATCGTCCCGAAGCCGGTAGAACCGGGTGGAGAAAGAAACTGACTGATCACTCGGGGTGAGCAACAGCAATCGAAGATTAATCAATGTTAACCGTCTGAAATAAAGGGGGACAAAATATATTGAAAAATAAATCTTCAAAAGTAATCATATTTAGTAGATATTGCATTAAGAATTAAGTCTATTCTAGTATTTTAATAGCTAACACCATTGTCTCAAGCCGCATCTGCTATATTTGTCATACACCTTACAGTAAAATAATTAATTTGCTTTATTAATTTATGTTCAATATTATTTATTTTTTGTGATTGTTACTACTAAATGCTTTTTTAAAGATTAATTGTTTAATAAAATAAAAACTACAATACTATCATATTTTCATTTACGATTTGTTTAATAAATTCGAAATATGGTGCTCATTCCGTTACCAAGCACTCAGGATTGAGCACCATATTTCGATTTTTTCCCCTTGAGATTTTTTCCCCTTGAGACAGTGAGCAGACCGTCACTCACTCACTCACTCACTCACTCAAGGATAAAATGTGGCGTTCGGCGGTTCGCCAAACCCGAAAGCACACATGGCAAATGGCAAAACGGTAATTGGATCCCATCGTACTTTATAGGCAAAGAACCATCAGCGACGTTCTGCTCGCACTCGGCATACTCTATACACTGCGGGACTTGCTGCACAATTCAAGTTCGCAACGCTCTCCACTGGCGCTGCTCAGTAGCGCTCTAGGTTCTGGTGCGAGTGCCCGAGTGCCGACTATCGGTGTTTGCAAGTGCGTGAGAGCGTGAGAGCGAGCGTGCGGTACTGCAGCCAACCGAACCCAATCCGAAACGGGTGGCTCGGAAGCTAACGACGTGTGTCCGGCGGCTTCGGTCAGTTCCATGCCAAACATCACCGGAACCGGACGCAGCACACCGTCAGCGAGCAGGCGTGTTGTGGGTAGGTGTTTTGTCACCCGTTGGAAGGTGTTGCGTATCGTAGCGTCGTGTAGCGTCGGTCTTGCGGTATCGGTAGTGTGTTGTTGCAAAATTTGCGATACCGGAAGCGCAAGTGGGATAGCAGAAGCGCAACCCGGACCGGTGTTACTCGGAGGGTTCGGAAGAGCGGGTCTTTTCCGCGGCTGCGTGCATTCGCTGTACGGACGACGGAGACCGAATAGCATCATCCTCAGCAACGAGAGTACGCAAACGGGTGCTTTTGTGTCGACGACGATTCTTCTACCGTCCGTCCGTGTGTCGTGGTGGTGCAGAAGACATCGGTTGTGACCGTGGCCCGTGGTGGTGGTGGTGGTGCCGCTACCGTCAATAGTGTTTTTGTTCTATTTTTGTAAGTGATTTCTCGCTGTTCTGGCGCAATTCCCGTACATATTTGCCCCGTACCGTCTCCCCCCCCCCCCCTGGATCCCATCGGTGCAGACAGTGGAAGGGAGGGCGAGTGGTGGGAGGGAAGTGTTGGTGGGTGAGGTGTAGGGGGGAGGTGTACAATTTTCGGTAGTGCGGAGATCACCGATGTCACCTGCATGCCGAGTTATTACCGCACAGGTTTATGTGTTGTTTTTTTTTTGTTGTTTATTTGTGCTCCCCCGGTGCATGAAGTGTACACACACATACACACACACATACATTCACGTGTGTGCTCTGTTCTCTGTGAATGGTGCGCTGGTGGCGTAACCGAATCTCCCGTGGCGTTCCTTTGAATGCACGCAATGTGCTCGCTGGCACCCGTAGCAACGATATCATTTCATTCTCGTCGTCGTAACCCGGCTTTGCGACAGGAAACAGTAACACAAAAAGGGAACAATCATTTCCCATGTTTTTTATCCCCCTTGCAGTGCAGTGTTTTGGAAATTGGAAAATTGCTGTGTGTTTGTGTGTGCAAAAAAAAAAAGGAAAACAAAAGTTGTGACTACGGTACGCTGCAGGATAGAATCGGTTGCTTTTCTTTGCTTTTTCGTTTCGCGTAAGCACGAGAACTCCTCGATATACAACACACCGGAGAAGCATGCCGAAAGTATGAGCGTTCTGTGAGTACCCAAAAATTGAGTGAATTCTTGCGCCGTTGCACGGACGATTATGCAGCTGAAGGAAAAGCATCTAACCTTCTACGTGAAAAATGAAAACACTCACCCGCTCACCGTTTGTTTGGTGGAAAGTTTGCAAACTTTGTGATGAAAACTGTAAAAAAAAAACACGCGAATAAACAATGAATGACAGGCGAGCGTCCTGTACTGTCAACCGATAGAGCAAAACGCGCGTGTGTGTGTGTGTGTGTAAAACACTTTTCGTAGCACAGTGCGTGAGCATGGCTGTATTGTGTCGCTCGTAGCAACACAGCACACACCACCAACCAAAGCAACCTTTCTACGTTCGCATGTATTGGCAAATGTCTCGCAAACGGCGTGCTTGCCGTCTCCCGGACAACCGACCCTTTCTCACTTTCCCCTTCCTTTCCGTGAACTGTGGGAAATACCACCGGGCCATAACTTTCTCAAACCCCGAACGGAAAGTCGTGGGAAGAACAGAATAGATCGATACAGTTCAACGTTTGGTATGGGCGAAGTTGCCGGGGGTCAAGGGGTTAGAAAACGAGGTTTGATTCGAGCAAACAACATTGAAAAATGGGGATTTGAAACACACAAACAAACAAAGGAACAACGGGAGGACGGTAAACCGCGGTCCCAATGTTGTCTAAAATTGGTGCACGAAAAAGCATGCTAACCTGCCTAACTGGGATAAGGGAAATCGAATAGGAATGGGTTTGTTTTGTAACGCACAAACCTTTGCTTAGGTAGGTACAGCATTTCGGACAGTTGAATGGTTTGTTTGTGTACTGTTGCCGATTAGTGTTAGTGAATGTTTTCGTACATTAGTATTGATTAAAACACGTCTTGTTACAGCATGTCCGGTTTTAATGCGTATCGAAGTGTAATCATGTTTTTGAGATGTGATTTAGCAAATGTTAATTAACAATTCGATAATGAAAGCAATAATGAAACAGCTTCCTTTGTTTTGTTTTTTTTTTTTACAATTGTTTTCATGTTTTGTACTTACAAATATTAGGCTTTAGAAGTTCCATTTTAATGATCTGCTTTTATTTATCGAGATTATCTTCGAACAATTTTACCATTAAATATGTTAAAAACAATTCAATTAAAAAAAAATAGAGGAAATCGACCAAAAACATTGCTCAAAAATCATTTTCCTTTAACAAGGATTCGGCAATGTTTAATTAAAAAAAGTCACACAAAAACATAAAAGTGGTATGACAATTATTGCAACTGGTTATAATGTACTCCATTTATTCGAGTGCAATTTGGTACACTGTACTGGACTGCATAGCGCAGGAAATATTTGTGGTTCGTAATGTGGATTCCTTTTTACTGCGAATCGAACCACACCATAAACAAAATACCCACGCAAACACCGTACAGTATAGTTTAAAGGACACACTCACGCGTTGCCAGTTCGTGTCCGTTTATCAGCAAATTGCGGGAGAAAAAAAAACCTGTCCCCACAGCAAAAAGGGGACACATAAAAAAATGGAGGTTAATTTGCATATCATTCGTGTGCAGGTTGGCTGGGTGCCTCCATCCACCTTATTGGCTTTATCGTTTTATCCCTGTTGACAAATAGCACAAGCATATACGAAAGGCGGACCCAAGCATGCACATACGAAACCAGGGTAGAACAAAACGTAAACAACGTTCTACAGTCTGGCCCGGTCCGGGACAACAGGACTCTTATCTCAAGCGGTTCGCAACAAGCGTGTGGAAAACTTTTTAATTGAATTTCGAAGCTAATTAGTTCACTGTTCCTTGTGCCTGTCCCCAGCCAGTGTATGATAGCGTCGTCCGCACTAATTTCCATTCTACCAACATCACAGTATGTATGCGTTTGTGTGTATGTGTGTGGGTGCGTGTTGTGTGTATGCCTGAACCCACATTGCCCCACCCGGTCGACCATGTTGTTTCGTGCATTGGCGCAACGATGATAACATCATTAACTGAGTGATTGTCATTGGCGAACGAGTGTGTCGCTTTCGCTGAATAAAGCACCGACGATAAGTGTTGCGGGGACACGTACAGGCATGCACTTTTTCCTTTTCCCTGTGTTTTGTCGCAAAAGCCAAAACAGTCGGCGAATCCGGGGGTGCACAAGCACAAAAAAACCACCGCACCGATGCGAAGGTGCCTTCGCTGATAAACTAACCAATTGAAGCACAAAATTGCATTCTAGAAGATTATGCAGCACCAGAGCACTTGGTTGCAACTCGATCAACGTGACGCCATCATGCCATTGCACACAACGGGGGTGACCGGGGTTGGATCGGACGCATTCGCGATGGATGCTACCAATTTTGCCATAGATAACTAAACCCTTTTCATTCCGAGCCCTATTATAAGTGCGCTGGTGTAGCTTACATCATTGATGAGCAGTCAGATATTCGATGGCAATGGGCAACAAAAACAGTTGAATCAATGGCGCAATATGTGGAACAAAAACATGTCACGGTGCGATAACACCGGCACGTTATGCTGTTTTAAGAACTGACAACCTTTCGATGTTCTTGCATTAATGAATTTATTAGAGTATTTTTGAAGAACAGTAGGGCTGTGTTGCTTACAGCTCGGGATTCTACTAAAGAACATACAATTAATAAGAGACACGCATTCTTTCGCGTGTCTTTTCGCGTGTGTGATAAACCTAAGTGAAACTCGCGTACAGTGCGTGACATAACTATACACACATGTTATTCATTTATTTGATTTAAATGTTGTTCCTATGATTGTTTTAAAATTAGCTACAAAAACTGCATTAAGTCTTCCCGCAGTTTGAGTAATAAATTGTTTGCCTTAAAATTTAAGTCTCTCTCTCTTTGGCTTAACGACCTACCAGGTCATGCCGGCCATCAAATGGCTTACTAGACTATTAGATACCACGTAGTTGCATAGTCAGTGCTCACTACGGGGGAACGGTCCGGATGGGATTTGACCCCGGTCCGGTCGTGGTAGGGACTAGCGCCGTTTCCAAATACACCACCGAGCCGCCCGCTCGGTATTTAATTTAAGTATCTATTGTAATTTTCAATAAATCAAAAACATGCGTTTTCTGGCCGAATCGTCGAAACTGATTGATTTTATTTCTTTGACATTGGCATGACATTTCCATCATGACATTTGTGTGACATCCACGATAAATACAAACTACGGTATATATATATATATACATCGAATCTCAAGATTTACAAACTAACAATTTTAAGGTTTCTACATTTTAGTTTTGTTAATAGTATTCGCGATCATGTCGTTGAAATGTCGTGTTTCTTTTTTAATTTTGTATGCATTTTGAATGATCCTCATGTTTGTATCAAATTGTTTATATGATAATCTTTCAACATTACACTTAGTTAAATTATCAAAGACAAATGTTCTCTT
>STHB01009801.1:0-14304 GCA_018908115.1 Anopheles rivulorum | reverse complement strand
TCAACAATGGTTCGCAGGTGACCTACTTTGGGTGTGGGCTTTGAAGAACGGAAACGATGCCACACACCGGCAGGAAAAGGGATATACGTTCCAGGGCCGATTTAATGACACCGATATCCGGAAACGGGAACTGGCGGTGGTTGACCAGTGGGCAGCAGGGGTAACTGGCCTTCGCACGAGAGAAGGAAGCGCAAAAATGGAGGAAGAATCACACACACACACACAAGGACACGGCTATACGAGCCGCCCAAATGTCTGTGGCGCGGTTCGCTTTTCCGGCTGTTTCCGTGGTCGATTGTCCGTGGCAAATGAGCCGATCGGTAATAAAAAAAAAAAAGGCAGAACAAAACGGAAGCCCGCTCAAGCTCGGTAAAGTTCATCGGCAGGAAATGAAAAAGCCATTTCCTGTGGCTAAAGTGTGAATGCGTGCCATTCTGTTTGCTGGTAGAGCGCTCTGGCTGGGCTGGAATGTTCTTTATAGTTTATATTTCTTTCAGCTGGATAGAACTTCCTGGGTGTGTGCTTAAGAGTGTCATCGGTCAAAGAATAAGTAAAGTTTGAACCGACACAAGCTTTTGTTTACATTAATTTCCCCCCCCCCCCAAATCCAGCAGAACCACCTTTGTTTTCCTAGACAGAAAAGATTATTGAGCCATCAACGCGTCATCATGCTCACTTGATGCCACTTGCATCAGCCATAAACACACACTTTACCTTATCGCACAAAATTGTTCCCAGCAGCTGCCAAGCAAATGGTTTACACAGCGCGCAGTAAAACTCGTGCCCCATTCCGTCCCAAAAAACCTCCCGAACAAAACGCAACAAATCGAGGAACAAAAACAAAACCAAAAAGAGACGAAACAGTACGAACTTTCTAATGCACACGTCAAAGCACAAATGCTGTTTCGCAAACCTTTCGACCTGATCACCTCACCCGAATGTGGGGTGGGTGGCTCAGTGGGTTGGTTGATCGTGAAAAATGGGAAAGTTTGCCATCGTGTTGAAAATTGCAAATTGCACACCATACCAACGCACGTGTGTGTGTGTGTGTGTGAGTGCACTTGGACGTTAAACTTTTAGCATCGACAGCACAACTTTGCCATTTGCCACAGAGCGCATCACAACCGATCAGCCCGGTTCGGGGCGTCGGTATGGTGTACGTGGAGTTGTATAAACTACTAATAAACATCATCGCAGTAGGCAAAAGCTAGCACGAACCCATTCGGTCCCACTATGCAAATCACGGCCCCAAACCGTAACCTTAGCCGTTGCCCATCCGATTGCACTGGATAATTAGAAATGTCCTGCCAGCAGCAGCCAGCACCCGGCGGACTTGATCATTTCTGCCCGTGTAACATCGGTTAATGGTAGCGCCGGGAATGGTCCAGGACATGGCCGTACCAAATCGTTCCATCATTTACCTGCCACTGCAACGCTCGGCCGTAAACTTTACCGCCCACCAACAATGAAACTTTGATGAACGATGGGAATAATCGTGTTTTATGATCATGATGGTATTAAAAGTTGTCATTCGCTGTGACGTTGGCCGTGATGGCTAGCGTACGCTGCCGATGCACACATACCCGTGTTAACCGAGCTGGTCCGAGGTCAGTTACTAGATGGATTATAGACGGTGGTGGTGTTTTTTTTTCCGGTGCTCAGTTAACGGATTGTGCCAGGCGGAATATTTTCAACAAGCGACTCAACAACGGAACGCTCAAGGCTGTTAAAGTTTATACGCTAGTTATAGTGTGGCGTTGTGTGTGGCTTTATTTGTATTTTTTGTGTTCTCTTCTACTTTGTTGTTGATTTGCTGAGCTTCGAAATTGATTTCATTTTGAGCGCCATTTTATTGACTGCTGTAAATTGTGTTTTGTTGTGCTGACGTGATAGCGAAAACAATTATCAACTTATGGGCTTCGTGAAAGGAGACGAATTGAAGAAACCATCATGTGATATGGTTAGCCTTTCGGGTGGATTACAATTTTGTAACTAAAAGGAACAAAAGGACAGCTGTTGGTGAAGAAACGTGACATAAAAGTTATAATAATATGTTTCTTCATTAACTAAAAAATTGTTAATGTAACGCTACAGCATCACGCTTTTTAGTCCTAAATACAGATAGCAGGTACTTACGGTCGTAGAAGGAAGTGTTTGCCCCATTCCCCATTCCTATCCCAAGTCGTTTTTATTCCCGCGATGGTCGCCATGTTAGTTTGATCATACAACCTACCTTGAATGTCACTTTTGACAGTCAAGATCGTAATATTATTTTCCTTCTGTCAAACATTGTTTTGGTCTCTGCGTTGAAAACAGCTACAAGCGATCCGTAGCTACGGATGCACAGTAACAACAGCGTTAGCATCACGGTTCGTTCGGTAAATTGCATACATTCAGGGAACGTATTTTTATTGAAGTACGTAAAAGTTACAATCTTGCTTGGTTCTATGATCAAAATAAGACCACTTACACAGAGTTGATCATATTTTTTTTACAAACTCGCTACACTCTTTACACTTGTTACACGAAAATCTTCAAATTAAGAAGTAAACAATATAAAGCGGTGTTCCAAGAATTCCAAGATTGTCGGCTCCTCATTGCATTCACAACACAGGTAAAATAGAACAATCAACCAAATAAAGCAGAAATTTGTCATGCATATTGCATAGCTTTCCTTGCCGCAGCAATCGTATGCAAACTAATTCATTTCCTGGGAAGCAGCAGCAGAAAAAAACACCATCACACACTTATGAAGTGCGGCACCGTTACAAAAGCAACCAGATTGGTTTCTTCCACCCTAACCCAGGGGGGTGGGGGAGAGTTACCTTCAATTCCCGCAGCAAATACACCACCAAACTTTTACCGCAAAAGGAAACAACAACAAAAAAAACCTAACCTCAACGGTAAAACGGTGAAAGAATCTTAGTTTTGTACACGAAAATTAAAAGCAAAACAAACGCTCAAAACTCCTGGCCTATGGTGGCTGGATGCCGTATGGTGGAAGGTAACAATTTTTAAAAAGAAGTAAAAATTACACACCACACCCGGCATTGCTGGTTGGGAATCGGTGCCGGAAATGGTGTAAGTAACTGGCACAAAACAAGTGCATTAGCAGCAATCTCTCCTTACCCGTTAGCCCCGTCCCCACGGGAGTGAGTAATGCTGTGAATCGGAAAAGTTTTTCCATTACGAAAGCTTCAGCATCTCGCGCTCGCAACTCCTGACACGGCATTGAGCTTTGGGGAACCCGTAGTACCCGTGTTTTGTACTGGTTAGGTGTATGGTGGTGTTTTTAAAACATCTCACTCGTGTTCCGGTTTTTCAATTTTTGCTAAACGTGTGCAAGTACGATGGTGTTGGAGACACAAAAAGAAGTAAAAAAAAACGAAAACTGGCAAGGATTTGTTGCTACCACAATAGGGACAAATAGACAAACCTCTACCGGTGGTGACTGGTTGGTTCGTTGGTTGGTTTGACGCTAAGGCAACACAAATAGCAGTATGCAAAGTGGGAATTGTTTTTGATGAAAACATTACAAATTAATGTTTGCCTTTGAACGGTTTCACTCCCACAGCACTGCTGGTTCCATTCAGTGCTTGTTTCAGTGTTTTAGTGTGAGCAAAATTAGGATGATTGTTTGGTGGTTTTTTTTTTATTTGTATTTTGAGAGTAAAATAATCGAAAAGGGGTTTTACGGGGTCTGCTTGTTAAAGAATAGTGATTTTTGTTAGCATAAACAAACCCAGAAACAATTTAATTTGTTGAAAGAAAGAAAGTGTTTCTCTTGAATTGTTTTATTGTTTGCATACTGTCAAGCATTATGTTGATTTTTGTATGAAATTATAATTATTTTAGTAAAAACTTTAAATGGTACGGGTAAACACACAGTTGGGCAAACACCAAGACAAATGAACATAGCTATAATACAAGATCATTGCTTGTCAAAACTTCAAACTCCGAATTTGAGTATTAAATTGATGTCCCAATAGCGATTAAATAATGATTTTTAATAACAGTCAGCAACACTTAGAACACAATTTTTTACTCCTTTTTTAAACTAAATCATTGCTGATTTTGTGTGAATAGTTCAAATCAAATTTATTCACAGCGCAATGTTTTAATCCTGCTGCTTATTAAAGGCATGCTTCAGTTACGATACGTACTCAGCCTGAATGTAAGCAATCCGCTAAACAAATTAGCAGCCGTTGAACGACGTCGCTGTTTGATTATGTTTTTGGTTTTGTTTTGCCCAAACTTTAAATTAAAGCACATATGGCAAACAAAGAACAAAGGCATTAAAAAAAAATCCATTCGTCACCGACAGAGCCAGTATGTGCCAGCTGAATGTGGGTATCAACTGAAATTTGGCTCAACTCAAATGAACCATTTTAAATTTTATTATTTGTCTCCCCCAAAAAGCCCTCAAACAAACAAAAAAAAAACCGCTCCAGCTCTCTAGAATTGTCAGCACACACACACACACACACACACACGTTGTTGGTGTGGTTGAGTAAGCCACTCGACGAGACCCGGTCGGAACGGGCTGTCGTCTGCAGTCTGCATGTGAGCCCCACTCGCACCGACTGCCTCATACACGGCGACCCGCTTTTATGTTAATCTCCAAATAACAGCTGGAGGACAGTTCGGTTTTCGGAGGTTTTCCCCGGCACGGGAAAATGCAAATCCCGCCCCATTCGGAACTTTCACTTTCTTCTTCCTGTTCGGTTGACGGTAGGCGACGGCAGACACCGGACAAAAGGAAACGCAGGTCGGACGGAAAGTGTAATCGTAAATAAATCCCAACCCACCAGCGCCGGTGGTTTCGTGATTCACGGAACGCTCGTCTGCTCGAGTGCTTCATCTCGTACACGGTCACACGTACGGGCGATGAAGTGGCCACCGAGCGAGGGTGAGTGTATCGTTCGTTCGGATATGTAGCCGCACCGGATGAGTCTGTGGTTTTCTTTCGAATGTTAAACTTTATACACATACCGTACTTCCGACCGTGTTCGTGTACGGTTCCGGTCCCGGTACGGTACGCCAGCAATTGTTTTTCACGTGCAGCAATGCAATGAGGAACACGAAAGAGAAAGAGAGAGAGAGAGCTTTCCAGGAACAAAATGCAGTAATTAAAACCGCCAGACTGTCTCGTTCATCTTCGAACGCTTCGGTGTTCCGTTTGAAGATGCTTCGTTCAATGAAAAGAAGCACAACGACAATAGGCAAAAAGTGTTAAACATTTTACGGGGAAAAAAAAACTAACAAACGTACCCCCATTTTGTTGGTGACATCTTTGCTTTTGGCGTTAGAATAAACAGCTAAGTTCTGCTAAACCTTTCACAATCTCCGATTCATTTTTAGCTTGCAAATAACCCGATCCGCAACGGTTAAATGGTGCGATAAAACGGATCGCTTGATGCCTTCGCATTCCATTAGTAGCCATTTTAAGGATACACATTTCGTGTCGAAACTGGGCGCCAAGAAAAAAAAACAGGGAAAAAAAGGATACCAATTAACCAAATTGTTCGCCCCATTCATCGTTGCCACCGTGCCGTGCCGTACAGTTGATTTTAATTTCACCTAATCGCCATTTGACGGTTATTTACGATTCCATTAATCGACAGCACACCTTTCGATGTGGTGTGATGCTTTTTTATTCTTATTTTCGGTGGGACTTTTAGCTTTTCCCAAGAACCGTATTTAATCATGTCACAGCGAAGGAAGGAAAGGTTCATTAATGGTTTCCCGGTACGGTTTTAAAATTGCAGGTCTGTTGAATTATGTACACAAACGTGAGTAGAGAGAGGTTAACAATTTTTGCAATACAAAAGTGATATTAATACTTAACGGGCGGATACAATGTAGTAAAGAAAGGGATAAATGCAAAATATTCGATACAAAATTATAAGCTTTTTAAAACAAAATAATCTTCCTTCCGATATGATGCATAATTACCTTCACTCAATATCGCCTACAAGTATGCAATCTGCTGAACAAAACAACTTAAAGCAGCTACTGCACAGTTGCTTTTATTAATTTTCGTTTCCATTTGCTCTCTTTCTTGGTTGGCTCTCGTAAAATATGCTGTCCATAATAATAAATGGCCAATAATTCAAAAACCCGCCTGCGAAAGGAATTAAGCGTTAGCATTCATTCATCAGCGGAAGTCATAACTTTCACTCACCGGGCCGGGCCGTCGGTTAAGTAACCCTGCTTAAGAACCAATCATCCACATTATCATCAGCGATAAAGATACACACTATTAGCTTCAGTCCTGCTGCAGGTCACGCTCATCAACTTGAAAGCTTTCCCACCCACCTCCCCGCCACACCACCATCACACCTACCCTCTTCGTTAAAAACCTGGTTCAATATTTGCTCTAGACCGATCGGCACCAGGCAGCACATCTGCACGGCAAGCACAGCATCGCATCACCGCACCACAACACACAAAATCTACATGAAACGGTCCGATTCCACCGAAAATTACTTATCATTTCGTGTGCGTTCCGATTCGCGAACCGGGGGACCTTGGCGAGGCCTCGCGAGGCTACTTAAGAACGTACCGAACTCCCGGTACACCGCGCCATGGTCGCCGGGTTTTTGCGGAATGCTGGTGCCGACGATATTATTTATTCATGGTAATCATCGATATCTACTACATTCCGTGCCCCCCTAGAGGGGGTGGGTGGGTGACTCGTTTTTCGAATGCCGTTCCGTGGATGGGCGAAACGAACCGAAACCTTCCACCAGCGTCTGTAATAATGATGCCGATCATAGGCACCACAATAATAGAGCAATAATGACGAACAACTCTCATCATCATGGGTAGTGCCCGCAAATGGGGGAGGAGAAGGAGTCTCAATCCATCAGGCCTAGCGGCCTAGCGAAATTAGCTTCCCCAACGGCGTTGCCACCTTCTGGACCCAGCGCTCCCGGTGGATCGTTTTTCGTTGCGCCACCGCGAACGTTACGCCCGAGCAGGGCGTGTGTGAGCTTAAATCACACGCAGCCTCGCGGCAATGGCGGTGGTTCATAAGCATAATATTAACATCTACTTAAGAGTGAAGCTGTTTTAAGGACTGGCAGACGTAGCGCCTCACCCGCGGGTTCGCTGCCGGAACGGAACGGGAGCAATTATAAATTATTCAAATACATTTCGCCGACTCAAACCGGAAGCCGGTTTCTGTGGTAAGGGGAATGGGTAGGGGGGGGGGGGGGGGAGGGGACTGGGTTTAAAAGTCTCCCGGCGGCTTTGTCACCATGATGAATGATGAGATTTCGTAGCGCGCGTTTGTGTGTGTGTGTGTGTTGCTGTGGTAAAAGGATCTGGCACCTTTCCTGGCACGCGTCTTTACTTTGACGGAAAAGACACGCCACCGAAGACAAACACAAGCGCGAACACCGCCACTGGCGCACAAACGTGGGCGGGATCGTCAACATACGCAACCCATGTAGTGAAGTCATCCCATGCGCGATCGGTTATTAGTTTTCCTCCACCCGAACCAACGGGCCAGAACCAAAGCTTCCAATCGTGTGACGGTGGCGTCTGTTTGAAAATCCTCAATTTGCGAAATGAAATGCAATGCTGGCAGACAGTTTGATTAGAAACTTCAACAAAAAGCGGTACCCATTCCGGTTTGGCGCTAATTTTCGTTTTCTCATTTTAGGCGGAAAACTCGCACGCAGACATAAAATTCAAATTAAAATGTGATTTTCAGCAGCATGGAGGCGCCCAGTCCCAGTCTGAATATGTCATGGAATGCAAATATATTTCCTATTAAATTGTCCCCCTTTTTTTTTGCCTCACACATCCACCGCATGTCACTTTCCTCCGTCAGGCAACACTCCTAACCATCCTATTAAAAACAAAAAAAAACCTGCAAACCCCCCCCCTCCCCCCGCCCAGGTTAGCCGTTCAGGTGGAGTAGATTTAAAATGCAAATTTAATATCCTCCACTGTGGTTTAAACTAACCGCTTTCCCACTCGAATACGAATGTGGCGAGGGATGTAAGGGGGAAAAGGGAAGGGAGCTCAAATAGTATGTAATCTATTCTATGTGAATGTCGCCGGCGTGTCACCGAAAACTTCGGCCAGATCCGGGTGGTACACTGGGGTGGCAAAATACAAAAAAAAAACCACATCATTTATGCAATTCCGACCGAAAAAGCGGACAACAGCGGGCCGTTTTGTAAAGCACTTTAGTCAACAGTTAGGGTTGTTGGCTCTGTGTTTTTTTTTTTAGTTCGATGTTCTCTCTCTCTCTCTCTCTCTCTTCCTTTGCTATCTCTCTCCCTTTTCCACGGTGCATTCGATAAGGGTAGCAGAAAAATGTGCTTTTGTGCTTTGCCGTTTTTGATGCACCGACCAATGGCGAAGGTAAACATGTACACTTGCTGCACTCGCGTCGTAATTATCATAATTGATGATTAGTTTAACGAGTATTATGACGATGATAATTAACCGTCGCTTTGCTCGGGGAGAGTCGATTTAGTGACGGCCACATCATTAGTGTAGTACGAAAATTGTGCCCGACCAGGCCGGATAATTACACCCGGGCACTAAAGCTGGCATCAATGGTGAATAAAACACTTGTGTGAAAGAAATAAACAAAACAAACATTATTTTTTTTGTTGCCACAATCTACAGTACTTAAATACAGTTAAATACAAACAAAATAAAACAATCAAACGGATCCTTCCTTTATGTGTGTGTGTGTGTGTTTTTTTTTAAATAATATCATTCCATACTAATCTCAAACGCTTGATAAGCGTTTCAGCGAAACAATAAAAACCAAAACTGCAGTTCACCGCAACTCTTCAACATTCATTTCAATTACCTTTAGCACTGCAGCTGGCGTGCTGCAGCATCATTTCTCTTCATTGCACGACATGGTGCTCGCTTCTTCACTAATGTAATTACATTCGGGAGAGGGTTCAAAAATTTGCAACCCCTTCTCACTGGGGATGGGGCTCCCCAGCAAAGGCTGACTAATTTGCTCTCAAACAGGGGCTTCAGGCCTCAACGGCACAGCGCCAGTCTTGATTTATTTCCAATCCTTGCCCCGAAAAAGTTCACCGAGGGCGTTCCGGTACAGTGAAACCAATTTGCATATCGCTTCAAAACACCGGCCCAACAAAAACACATCCTCATAGGTTGCGATATTTCAATCTTTCTGAGAGGCATGTTTTTTGCTGTTGTTGTTGCGAAGAAAATGAAGAATGAATGAGTTTCCCACCGGGCACAGATTTAGCCGACGATTGCAGCAAAAGTTTAACTTTCATCCCGCTAAGTATCTATCACGCGTGCTGGGCCCTTTCGGTGCACAAATAGGCAATTCAATTACTTCCTGGATAGCTGCATTATGTCCCCTCTTCCCCCCCCCACCCCCCACCACCCTTCCTCTCACCCCCGCATCCACAACTTCCCACTTTCACAAGTTTGGGAAAACACACTCACTGGCAAGAAATTCCTTCCTTCCACCAAACTGTTCGAAACACTGACGCCCATTTCGCCTGTCTTCTGAACAAAAGGAAAAGCAAAAAGCCAAACAAACAAACGAGAAAAAAAAAACGAGAAAGTTAAATGGTTTTACGAACATGGGCAGACCCGTAGCATCAAAAAGCACTCCGGCTAACTAATTAAAGAAAATGTATCTCTTCTTACCTTACCGGGCGTTACACTTTTTCTCGGGAGTGCCGGAAGTGTCGCCGACCCGTTTGCGCCGTGGAGCAGATTTCTTAAGAGCAATGGCTAATTATGAAAAATTAATGTTTTGCCGCAGTCAAATTGGTGCTCGGTGGAAAGTTACACGCGTGCAGCATGTGGTGTGGGGGGGGGGGAAGGGCCGGCGGGGGTTGCGGCCATAGACGGTAGGCAAAGGTAAAAATTTGCCCTGCGTCGAAATGTACAGCACCAGACAATTGGTGTGCCTTTTATCGTTTTTCGTTTGAGCATTTTTCTTCCTGTGCAAAACATGTCTGACAGTCACAGACACAGCACGGAGGGAAGTGGTTCTCTTTTCGTGCTGCCTAGTTGCCTAGTGTTTGATTCATGTCGGCAACTTGATTACGCAATGTGCAATGTGTTTTTGCTGCCTGGATGCGTATATCATTCCATTTCTTGCAAGAAATGTGTTGGAAAGTTTTCTTCCAAAGGAAAAAACATTACTTTTGTTTGTACACAGTCTCCTCTCACTTCAGTCACCAGTCCGTCTTTTTTGTATGTTTTTTGTGGAAGGAGATTTTGTGCTATGTTTTTGTGTTTAATTATTTTAATTTTAATTTTCTTGCTTTACTTTCAATCTCATCGGTGCTGCCTTGTTTTCTATTACGCTAATAGAAACTAGAATGAAAAGGATAAGAGTATTGTTTTTTTACGGAGATTTAATTTTCTTCTGCAAATGAATTGAAAAACATGATTAATATAATAACCGATTCAATTCTAATAGAGAAAGTAAACAAATTTATTTAATATTAATGTGAATCTAGCACAATGAATTCAAAGAGTGTATTGTAAAACTAGTCAAAAATACATAATTAACTACTTGCTTGAAGTGAAATGTAACTAATTACAGAGATGTATACATATAAATTCATGTCCTTACATTTCTTTAGTAAAATATGATACAAATTTATGCATTAAACAATTCTTTTTTTAAATTTATTTATTTATTCATAATAAATAATTTAAATAATGTATTTTGTGTGAAGTATTCATCAAGTGAACGAATTTATTTTACTCTCGTTTTAAGGTGCATAAGAAGTCTCTATATTTTGTTCAATCTTAAGTATTTTTGTATAATTCGCTATTGAATGCTTCGTCATTTTCAGTAAAAATATCAAATGTGCTTTTGCGACTGTCATTCTTATACTGCACGGATAATCCTACACCCATTTCAATGACACCCGGATAATCGGCGTTCTCCTGTATTTTCATCTCCTTTCAATTTAAAACGTCAGATGTGACATAGAGACCGGGAACGATGTTGCTAGTATTTAAAAATTAATAGCATTTTTGACAAACCCTGCATCGGGATTATAAATCCCATAAAAGGCATCATGTTTTCTTTTGCAAAAAGCTAAACCTAAAACATGAAAACCATTCAATGTTCCTTGCAAACAACCGAATCGATACCAATATACAAACCAAACCGTACGATTTCTCATACTACGCCAAGTTCGATCCCGCAATCATCGAACCATTTTTATCTGCATGTTAGTGTTAGCTCGTTATCCTTGATGTAAATTGCCATCATCACGGAACATATCGCACCCTTCTGGCCTGTGCCGTGTGAGCCACATTCTACACATTCGATACTGTCGCGCCATGGCTTATCGAATCGTTCGCACACTGGAAAACCAGAGGCCGAAAGGAGAGTATGGACGATAAATCAACTGGGTCAGGATAACCCTCCTGCAAATGAACGGGGGGGGGTTACATTTTTCAAACCATTCCTAGTGTTTAACCTTTCCGTAGGATATTGGTACATGCGTGCCTGTGTGTGTGTGTGTGTGTGTCAGTGGCACAATCAGGTTTCGTTTTCAGCTTGGACCATACAGCGATAAACGTTTACAACCTTCCGTGCTCATGCCGAGATGCCCTTTTGCTGTTGATAGTGCTGTATCAGTATCATGTCCAGGTTTTCACCCGCTTTTCGGTACGAATTTTCAAACGGGGTGTGTATCTTTATTTTCCCTCCAAATGAAAAGGTCACTCTAGCCGAAAGGACGAAGACCAGTTCCAAAATGTTGCATATTAGAAGCGTTGTCTGCTTAAACCTTCCCGTTCCCATTCGGGAGATAATTTATCGGATATGTCCTACATTTATTTACCTTTTTCGGGGCATGTTGCTTGGTTGCGGCCGGTTGTCGGGTGAAACGTTCCGTAACAAACACCCTCACTGTGCACGAACTGTGAATGACTTTCAAAACTACCGAAAACTATATCGCTTCCTTTCTTTTCCGGTGCGGTCGATGGTCGGATGGACAATTTCGTCCGAACCTCCCGGCTCCTGGGGCGATGTAACAATGGAATTTTCATTGTTTTGAGCAAATCGTTTTGGCCGAGGTGTTCGGGCAAGATGGGTTTCAGCGCGGGCAGAGGGAGGGGGGGGGGGGTAGGGTGAAAGAAAGGATTCGCTCTCCCCCTTCAACCCTAGTTCTCTTTCCTGCCCTCCCAGGCAGGGAATCGCTTGCCAAGTGGAACGAAAGGGGTTCATTATTCTTACATTTTATTGCTCTGGCCCCGGTGAAATCGTATTAAAAATAATTTATAGGTAATTGGCGTTTTATTGTTTGACTTTTATCTGCCCCTAGCTCGCCGGTGTGCGTGTGCCCATCAGCCGGCCAAATCTCGCTCGACCCTAAATCTTTCACGAATGATAAAGGAACAGATAAAGCAAAGAAGCAACTCAACTGGCAGTGGCCGCCTGCTAGAGGTGAGAGAAAAAGCGAAGCTTTTCTTCCCTTTTTGTGCCGGCTAAGGAAACCAACTCACCACCGTACCACGGAAGCATACGGTGAGCGAAATGGTCAATGAGCAGTTGGCCAAAGGGGGAACTGCGGAGGGCTCCATTCATGAATCGCTCGTTTTGCTTCCACCCTTCCAAAAAGGGTGGGTTGGGAGAGGGTGTGACAGGAGAGGGGAGAGGGTGCGGTAAAACGACCGGATACGGTAAACCGAAACGGATCAGTCAGGAAGGCGAGGACACATTTCCATTTTTCGCTCACATCCCCGTTGATAAGGGTTCCCTTATGCCACCCCACCCAAGTAGGGGTAAGGAGGAGGAGGGCGGGAGGGGGGGGAGGAGGAGAGGAAGTGTTAGAGGTTTGGTGACCCGGTTTTGATGTCACTCTGATGGCCCAAATATACACCCATCTCATCCCCGGACTGTTCCGTTCCGTTCGATTCCACTGACAACAGCGGAAAACCGATCGAGAACCGGCTAAACGAGCAAAAGGGTATCCCCCATATCGATTTCTTATTCATGACGGGTCGATATCGGGGGTGGGGTTGAGCCACACACACACACACACACCCATTCCCCGTTGATGATGGGGATTTAGCAAATAAAAGCGCATGCAGCAGTGCCGGCCCAACGGAGGACACGCCCGGAAATGGAATGGATGAGCTTTAAGCACACTTGAAATTAAATTTGTATCCAATTTGATGAAAGACATTTCCGATTTTGTCAGCCCAATTCGGCACACGCGTCCAACAATCGATATCGGGATATCGAGTGGCCAATTGAAACATTCATGCTTGATGGGGAGGGTGTTTTTTTTTTTTGCTGTCACCCATCCACTGGCGGTACCGTTCGTCTGAATGAAATGTTACCGTGTGGATGTCACGAAAAAAAAAACGAGCAACGAGAATTGAGTTGATGGATTCGCCTTTGATTTTTGGTGGTGCATTTTTTTGTTGTGTTTTGTTTGCAAAGAGTAAAGGCTCAAATTTTATTATCTTCTTTTTTTGTTGTTGCTTGTTTTGAGGAAAAATGTTTAATCAATTGCTGCACGGCATGAAACGGGAATCGAATTTTACGACAGTTTCTTATCGTTAATGGATTCATTTCACCGGCATGGTTGGTGAAGTGTTCCTTATTTCACCCTAAATGTATGCAATTTTTCGATGTGAATAAAATTGCATAGCTTAAGCCAAATTTTAAGTACTGCATACCATTATAAATATTATTTCATTTTATGGTTATCGTTATTTCCATTTATTTATCCTTCATTTATCTTTTATTTCCAAAAAGTATTGACTTAACAAGCAAGAAAAAGGTAGCAATTGTTTTACATTTAATATGTTTAAATTTTTTTCATTACTCAAAGCATTTTGTTTAATCCTTTCGTTAGCGTTCAGAAATGCGTTCAGCTATTTGTTTATTTAATTGCTACAGTAATAACAATGTTACACAACAGAGCTTAACAACGCAAAAGTTGAAGAATTATTTTTATTTGTACTCATTGCTCTCAATCGTTGAGCCGTTTTGTATAAAAAAACACAATCTTTGTCAAGAAACGTGACGAAATCGAATAAAAAGTGCTTCGTTCTTTTATAATCATTTCCAAACAGTTGCATACCTCAAGGAAAAGGTTATTTCATCAATATCATTTCACCATTTATAAACGGTTTTTTGTTTGTCTAGTTTTTGAATAACTTTGCTCCCTTCCTTTTTTTTATTCCTTTTTCCCCAATCAATGAAACATAATTCGATCACTGATTGCTTGCCCATTGGGTATGCAAAACAAATCCCCACTAACCGAAACAAAAACAAAACACAAGCCGAAAAACCAATTT
>STHB01009777.1:0-14309 GCA_018908115.1 Anopheles rivulorum | reverse complement strand
TTAAACGTAAAATGTAAATATGTTTTTGTTTCAAGGTTTTTTTTACCAACTCATAACTAATGAGAATAAACATTAAGACAGAATCGCTGTCCTTTGGATAATTAAACAGGCACAATGCTCATGGCAGTTAGCAATAAAAGACGAAGAAATACATAATAAATATGTTCTAAACTGTTATAAACATTAAACAGAAAGATTTTAAAACTTTGTTGCACGATTCGAGTGATTTAAAATATGATTAGATAACTTCTATAACATAATTCAATTTTGTATATTTGTCCTGAAATTATTTGTATTTTCGCCAAAGTGTAGCTTAATTTTTCTTTTGAATTATAAATTCTAGCAGTATGGTTGTGTTACGATCTGTGTTTTTAGATTTATTTTTCAGTTTAAAAACTAATGAAACCTTTATAAAAATAGCAAGGATTTGTAACATGATTGAAACTAATGAAACCTTTACAAAAATTGCAAAGAATTGTAAAATGAATTATATATTGTTTTACCCTAAAGCTTAAATGAGTTTTAAACGTTGTACGCAATTATTGCCAACAGGAAAAGACATGTTTAATTTGCAACGACATCTAGCAAAGGTTCATACATTTTTATCGACACATCAAATTGTCTTCCCTTACTTCGGGGTGGAGAAACGCGGTAACTTTCGTATTCACCCTATGTGATAGATAAAATAAATGATGAAAAATTCATGAATATTAATTGTACGTATATCAAAGCAGCGCATTATCTCACCGAAGGGATCAGTAATTATCGGCAACCACCATTTAGGGGACGGTTTGAATTGCATCATCTAGGGCAGGATGTGTGTGTGTGTGCCGAGAGTGAACTAACCCACTGCAGCGATTTAAGTTTATCGTAAAACAAATCCTCCCGAGAGCAGAGCGCCAGTAATGTGATGCATGTATTAATTTTCCTTTTGTTTGGGTGCTGGTGGAAGACAATTTGTAAGCAAGTGATAAAAGGGATCAGATATTTGACATCATTTAGTAGATGTACAGTAAACCGGAAACGACTTAATACAAAGCAGGTTCAATACTGAACATTGATCATTTTGTTCCAAAATATTCCTTTTTGTACATTTAAAGAGAGTGAAAATAAGCTGCATTCTTATTTCTCTTTTTGTCACAATTTCTCCTTCGAAAATCGTGCTGTAAACGTCCTCATGCTAATTTATTCGTCCGCAATATTGCAAGCGAACAGAAAAGGACGTGCACTTTCGAGACAGGTGCATTAAATTAAGCCATTAAAGTAATTTTCCAATTGGTACCTTATACGATGGTATTTTTCATGCACACCTACCCTTTTCTTGCAAGGCAACAGTGTAACTGTGGTCCGTGTTTTATCATTAAATACCCCCTGTTTTTTTAGTGGAATGGCTAATTTTGTCAAAGAGCTTGTTCACATTTTGCACCGCCGCACAATGTTTGTCAACTCAATCCGCCACACACGATCATAACTCAACGCCCCTCGGGGGATGATAGCGGCGTGACGGATCGTTGGTGCTTATTATTAAGCACAGTGTTTCTTACATTCTGATAAAAAACACCCGATTTGGCGTGTTTGCCCATCGTTTATGCTGCGATGATTAACACGCTGGCGTCACGAAACACCAACGAAGCAACCAATAATTCAGTGTCGCCGGTCCGGGAGCGATAATCGCCTTATGATGATAGCGTTTTCGAAACTTCGAACAGCGCGGATATTGTTGGTTCTTGAAAAGTTTTAAAAACAGCAAAGTCTAGTTCCCATTTGAAGAGGTTTCAAAGGAGTTTCTTAGTGTGTGAAGAGGAGTATACATCATGGTACTTTAACGATTCATGCCACCACTTAGTGTGATACATATCAGAAATCGTGTAGATTTTACCACTCACCACCTTGCTTGTTTAATACTTAAACCATTTCAACCAAAAAACAAAGCTCGGGTCGTCTGATTTTCCCAGCGGCTGAGTGTGTTGCTGTCTCTATAAGGTATCAAAATTTATCAAAATAGCTAAACTTTTGTTTCCTATCAACACGAAGCTGCTTATGTACCGTGTTTCCTCATCCCAGCAAACCCAGTCCCTGTTCCAGTTCCTCGGCAATTCCCGTACGAAAGTTATCTCATTAAAAACAAACCCTCGAAAACAGTCAAACAAACCGTCGCGTTGTCTTTCGCGGAAAATTGTTAGCTGATATGATAGCGCACAACCGAACGAACCGTTTTGAATTTTCGCCGCGTTATATTGTGCCCAATTGTTTGTTTCGAGTTTTGTCCGAAAGAAAATTGCAAAGGAATGTTGAGGCAGAGAGCACGGTTTGTCGAAGGAGAAGATAGAAGACCGAAACAAAAGGAAAAAAAAACAACGACAGCAGAAGGAAAAGTTTGTCTGTTTTGACTTCATTGCCAGGATGTCGTGATGGTTGGATGGTTGGTTTGGAGGTTTTTGTTTGACGGATTTGATCAAACCAAATATTTGTTCCCGTATGCCGAAGATCGGTTCCATAACGTTGTGCTGGTCTCGTTCGTCAATCCGTGGCGTTGCAACAGTTGATAGAAGCTTGTTATACGAGCGGTTAATGTATCTGGGTTGTTAACGACTATAATAGAAAATCTGTATTATTTGAAAATGTTACATATTAATTATAATAAGAGTAAAATATTGTTAGGCAATCTAAAAAACATAGAAAAATGAAACAAATAAATATTTAAACTCAAATACTACAATTCAAAACTTCCCAATATAATGAAGAAAATAATCACAAAAAAATACCAGGAAATACTCACAAAAAGGCAATACTCTAAGATATGAGTTTTGAAATTGTTAAGAATCCCACGAGAATTGTATCTTCCTGCACCAACTCGCTTTGATATGTGACACTGTGCAGAAAATCGTTTCAAAAACATCTATTTATTACGTTTGCCATTATCCTAAACTTTTCGTTGGTTTTGTTGCTATTAGAAAGTAAGAGAGAGAGAGAGAGAGAAAGAGAAGGAGAGAGAGAAAGAGAGAAAGAGAGAGAGAGAGAGAGTGAGAGAGAAAGAAAAACCCCATTCACGTACGGCAATTGTCCATTTTCTGCCTCTGACCGTTTACGTATCGGTCGCAGCATAAGGGAAAAGTTGTCTGTGACTTTTCACTTCGTTTTAAGTATCGATGGCAATCCAATTTTCTGCTCGTTATGAAGCAAAAAATCATAAAAAATAGTATTGTACAAAAATAATTCCTTCAAACATTTTTCCCTACGTGTGCTTGTGTGTAATATGAAACTTTTCCACTTATCCACGGAAAGTCTTGCGAGTAGTGAGAACGCCATTCGTGAATGTTTTCTTGCTGCCGGTTCGTAATCCATTAGAAGTTACACTTTCAACGAGCGTTTTTTGAAAAGGCCGAGCGTTTAGGCGAGCCGTTTGAGGTGTGTGGAAATTTGCTATTAACTATTGAAACGATTGAAAGGCTGTTGGATCATTCGGGCACGAGTGAATGGTAAACTTTTAAAGCACATTTCATGCAGTGTTTAATGTTCGTTAAAGCTCTTGTTTCAGAAGATCCATGTCATATAGCGAATGGGTTTATTAAATTCTTCATTTATTATATAAACCTGTTTCATAACATCGTCTTTTTATTGTCCGGTTTTATTCGTTTTATCATCTTTAAAATGTCTCTTCCTTGCTTTACCTTTAAACTTTATATTGCGTTGTTCAAAATTTTGTTTTGAGTTTAACCAGTTAAAGCAATGACTAATTCCTAACAACTTTTAGGGTTAACGATTCCATTTACACACTTGATTTAGGCAGTAACATAATGAAACGTGTTTTTTGTAAATATTGTATCCTTAGTGTTTCTCTATCAATAATAATTCGAGTCTTGTCTCGTTGTTGCACTCATGTGTTCAAGTTATACATTTTCGGGGTTTTCATTAAACAAATTTCCACGAATTCAAATATCATCAACAATGTTTTCTACAAATAGCTATAGAAAACAACCTTACAACAATAAGGCATATTAAAACAAGGATTCTGCTTCTGCTGTCAAACTTTTGTCACAATTTCTATCATTTTTAATTTGGTTTTGATGATAAGAAATTGTCAAGCCATTAGGCAAAATTCTTTAGACACAATGGAGGCGCCTAGTGGTTTAGTAGAATTGTGAAAATTTGTGGGTAAAATCAACATATTTAGCATGCCAGAACAGGTTACAAAATCACCAATCAAATTTGGCAACAAATTTTTAATGCGATTTTCCAGATTCAGATTTTGTCAACTGAATGAAGGACACCTTTTGAGATAAGCACACGGGTAACGTAATTACGAACACGTCAAGTCGTTTTTACGCCGGGTCAGGTCTCAACTCTCCGAAAGGAGCCGTGCGACAACGCACAAGACAATCCTTTTCCCGTTTTGGGCCGGCCCATTTTTGCTGCCTATTTGCGTCAACGACTGTCATTGCTTGTTATGGGCAGCAAGGACAGCCCAGTGTGACACACCAGTGCACTTCGTGCCTCGTCGACGTGGTCAAAGTGGAGAATTGCGTGTCGGGGCGACATTTCACACACGCATCCGGTCCACGATTCGGGTGCTTCGTCGAGGTGGGAAATTTCAGGCCCGATTGCACAAGACGCCGTGCAGTGAGGTGTCGTCGTTGGGCTGGGTGTTGGCGAGGTCCTTGGGATATTGAACCGAAAACCGCAAGATGGAAAGACACACAGAAAAGGCTCAAAGCAGGCGGCCAGACCAGGAGTGAATTGTTTTTGTTGCGTCTTCGTACCGTGCGGAGGATTGGCCAGATTGGAAGGGATTCACATGTTTATGGCATTTCATTGATGATTAGAGAAATTTGATAAGCCAACTAAAGCTTCGCTAACAGAATCGATACGGTGCTGAGAGTGAGTTCAGCAAACAGCAAAGCAAAGAACGAATGGTTGACGTTGTTTATCTCGTCGGCAAATCGATTGCCGGGGGGAGGTGAATGTTAGGGCCGTAAGGCGTTGGCATTACTTTCATTAAGCTTTAGATTGGTTTAGCTCTTTGAAAAGGATAATTACGAGGATAGATAAGGGTATGCATAAGTCGAGAGCGATAGATTTAATGAATAAACGTAATAATTTTTACATTACTATCACTGTAAATTTCTACCAACAATTCGTTATTGTAAAAAAGTGTCAAACATATACTTTTACCAAAACTGTTTAATGAAACTCTTAAACACCTGTTAAACCAACGGGTACAGGCTATATTGTCAACCCAACACCTATTAGCACCTGGTAACTCCGGCCAGGTTTTGACAAAGGTAACCAAAAACCGCACGGTGATTTTTCTTTCCAGCAGGACAAAAAAAAAAGGAAAGAGTTGTCACCATTTCTGGGCACCCGGAACCGGATCTCATTTCTCGTAACAGTCAGTCTCGGTCGGACGGACGGTTGTTCCTTTGTTTCAGATGGGTGCACATCATGCCAAGGCGATGGCGATGGGAAGAACAACCCTGTCCACAGCTTCACAGTTGTGTTTCGTTCGGTTTTTGAAGTTTCGGTCAACCGATAAAAGGGATTGGTGTTGAAAATTTGAGTGAAGGAAGCAGTGCGGAATGGAAGTTTGGCTGAATTTTGCCTTCCTTCCCTTAGTTTCCGTGCATATAGCTGTTTCGTTGAATGTTTCGTTTTAAAACAAAATGTCGTGAAAAATTCAAAATTAATGATGATCGTACACATACACTCACAGAACGGTGCACACACTGTCCATCATTCGTCCGTGTTCGTTGGTTTAATTTCGGGGTTGGAAAATAAATGAAAAGTTGCTGGAGAACTATTGCCACCCCCTCGGCACTAGTGCTGGCTTTTTTCGACACCCAAACTTTAGATGAAGTTTTAATTTGGTGCTGGCAAAAAGTTTCAGTTTGTTTCGTAGGTGTCGAAAAGTTGCTAGACGAAAGAGTGTATTTCATGTGGCACACTATCCGGTTGTCTAGAAAATCTGGGTTTGGAAATTTGGAACCGCTGTATCGTACGAATTTATTGAACATTTTTTAGATTTACCATTTGCAGAAGATATCATATTACTGCTCGGGAAGGCTAATACGTGTTTGATATTGTGGTGCGTAGAATTTAAGCAATTTTAAGCATCAAACAATGGTTCTGCTCCATTGTGTAGAAAGTTTTGGGTTAGTTATTTCACGTCCATTTTTGATACGCATCGAAATGTGGCTTCCCAAAAAAGCCAGAAAAGTGCCACATTTTTCGACATTCTGTCACATTATCACGAAGAAAATTCTCGTCGGTCGTTGTTAGTCTGATAAAAGCTAAACTCAACCATACCGTACCACAGTAGTGTTCGTGAGCGTGTCTCTGACGCTTTCAAGGGATTATTTTAGCCATTTATTTCCTCAAACCCTCGAGCTCACTCGGGGGACCCTTGATGGAAAGAAACTCCCCAAGAAACCCTTAGATCCGTTCAACACCATACCGATGCTGAAAATAAGGAAAACGTTGAGGAAGAATTTCTTGTGAAAAATGACACGTCTCATCTTTCGGGTGTGACAACCGAGTGTCTCATTATTGATATTAATTTTTAACTAACACCTTTGGCATTGGGTTGGGTCAAAAATTGAGGCTCGTTTGTCGATTTGACGATAGACCGTCCCTGTGTGTTTTAGACCGGTTAATTAGAGAAGGTTTTGTTTTCCTTAATGATGAGTGGTTTGTGCGCCACGCTGCTCATTATACGAAGAGGCGAAGAGAAGTGGTCTGCTTTTTATCAGTTGCTTTCCTGTTAGTTGTGAAAGCGTGCATTAAAGAACATATTTTATGATTCTATGGAATAGTAATTTGTATTTTCAGTGACTCATGAAATTGCATTATACAATCAGTCGTGAGTTGTAAATTTCTCGTTTAAACGGTACCGTCGCTGTTCTCACGATGGAACAGTTAAATACAACAAGTGACATGTGATTAAACCTGATGTCGATGTCATCTTGCCGTTTTACATGTTCTCTTCACACCATTCGCGCGAGAGTTTTTTTTTCATCGACATTCCAGTAGAATGACAGCTGAAAAGCGTCACGATTTGACACCAACGGGCCATAGTACGTGGCATTGATTAAAGTATAATCACAAACATTACTTTACGATTCACGAATGGTGGAGTTTAGGGCCATGTAGTGAAAAGAAAATTCGAATTCTAATTTCTATTCAAATTGCTTCATTGTCAATTCGGCGACAAATTTCACGATACGCATGACATGGAGGGTTATCGCTGGTGCGACCCTTTTGAAGGTGACGAAATTCACTGTTATAGCATTACGATGACAATAGTATAATTCTATAAAAACATTAAAAACATTAAAAAAAACAATTTTTAATATTTTGATGATATAATATTCATAAAGTACACAAGTATAAAACAGTTCATGTCTTTAATACATCCTAATAATTGTTTCTATTTATAGTAGGTCTTCCCCCTTATAAAACTGTGCATTGCAAGTTGATGAAAATTGATTACAGTATCACTCCGTCCTTAATTTGATGTGTATAATTTGATGAACGAGCTTTGAAGCTGAAAAAGAGAGAAAGAGAGAGAGAGAGAGTAATTAGGATTTTAGCTGATTAGGTCGATTGTGCGCGTTAATTTTCCTGCTGGAGCACCTGATTTCCTTTTACTTTATTAACATTTAAAATTATTAACATTGTTTAAAGTTCTTCTACCATTGTTGTTTAAAACGATATCAGTTACATTAAATTAAAGGGAGGTGTATAAAATAGAGGAAACATTGGAAAACAAACAAAAAAACACGCTTTCCAACAGTCATTAAATACCACACGAAGCAAACGAAAACGAAAGGTTTTTTGTGTTCATAAAATTATGTGCCTTAACTGTGGCACATAAAAAAGGGCGTAATTGTTGTTTGGAAACATAGCACCGGCAACAACGTGCTCGGAAAATGATAAATAACCCTTTTTGCTATGAGACAATGGGAACTGGTGGCTTTTTTGTCTCTTTTTCACTCCCGCAAAAGTAACGCTTCACAGTACACAACCAGTACGCCCTAGCTATTAGTGGGAAATATTAGTGGTACAGCATCAGTATGGTGATATGGAGTTTACTCCCGCTGTTGGCTAAATTATGTGACATTCGAAATGCCTGTGGATTTCCACTTTTCCAGTCAGCTATGCAAAATTCCTTCATGGGAAGCAAACAAAAAACAAAAACTCAACGAGCCTTACCAGGTGCGATGGATATTTTTAAACTATCAACAAAAAATCTGTTGTTAAATTTTGTTCAATTGTATATAAATTCCAATAGAATGAAAAAAAAAACCGGTTGCTTGCAAATAAATTTTCCTATGCACTAGAGCGCATATCAATAAGCATCCCAGTTACTGTGTGTAACCAGAGATAGACCACAAAAACGACAACATAATAAAAGCATAATTTTTTTGAACAAAAAACAGAAAAAGTTTCGTGAACTAGGGATTGCAGGAAAATGTATGGCGTATTGTTAGTCTATCCGATACACGCATACTTTATGAGTACATGATAATGCGTAGTAAGTAATAAAAAATAATATCCCAAACAAATGGACCCTGGGACAGGCGAACAGGGATGAAGTTATTTCACCCACCTCTGCTCGAGATGATTGACGATCTGGCGGCATTTTATAAAAGGGGTTTAATGTTACATGGTGGTGATACAGCCATTCATATTTTGTCTAGTTGATGTTAAAATTTCATTGTAACTTTCATCATTTGAAAGGATTATTGAGGAGATAATTGAATAGCAAAGTACATGAATGATAAAAAATATACGAAAAAGTATAATAATTACTGGTTGTCCACAGAATTGTTCCATGGATCATCAATGCAAAAGATTAATTTTGAATACATTTGCACGTGTTATAAGTTTAGAAACATTTTAACATCAATTTGTACGTCTCTTAATGACAATTATAAACTTTTTGGCTTTCATGTACCATTGTAATAATTTAAAAACATACTTAAAAATTCGGCAAAATTAGCCTCGATGTATTACACAAGATAAATAACACAAGATATAAGATAAGAGCGCAAGTGAATCAATATTTTTTTTTTTTTTTTATTTATTTTTAATTATGACGGCATCTTTGCCGTATTGTCAAGTGAATCAATAAATGTTTTATAAAATGTTTAAAGCAACGAAACTCGTATATAGAAACTTTTTTTACACAAATAACAAATTAATACAAAAAGTAGAATAAAGTAATCGATAATCTATTGAGGGGTTCGTGAGACAAAGGGTAAATCAATATTCAATAATGAATTATAAATGGTGTACCTAACGTTGGAACGAATCAATGTACTTATAATGGCTCTAGAACCAGGAACGATTGCAGACGTTTTATACTGTTAGCGCTAATGATGCATTCGGATCCAATTATGGAATGTCAATGGGGTGGCACAAACTATCAGTCGATGATCTTTTTATGTCCGCCATTTAATAAGCAGTATGGAATGAAACTCTTCATTAGAGCATTCTTTTTTAACTTGCAAAGAGCTTTTTAGTGCATTCGTCTTTCATGAAAATTGTAATTAATGTTTGCTTGTTTCTGGATGTCAACGATTCGTAGCACGGATTTTAATATTTTATCTCTTTAATATCATATCTATTAAAATATTTTATCGAACTAGTGTCTAATTCACCATTTAACATTCTTAATTTCTTTACATACTTTAGTATCCGAATAGAACATAGCTCAAATATAGCTGAATTCATAGACTTCTGTAAGTTCAATTCACTACTTACCATTTTTTTAAGGTTGACGGTGAAATAGTGTGCTCCCGCGATCGCTGGCTTTACAAGATGATTCTCTGGAACTTTCTATTTGAGAATGCCTATCAATCGTTGTAGGGTTCACGCATTTTTCGACAAACCTCCGGTAGATATTGAAGATGATATTTGCTAAAGGAAGTTCACAATATTGGAGTTAATCGTTGATTTAGAGAGTCTTAGCCTCCAATCGTTTTACTATTAAGTATCGCTTTAGACCTTGTGAGGATCTTTGAGGGGAAGTTTAGCGGTAATATTCTCTTGGCAAATATGAAGTAGTGGAGTCTTAGAATCGTAATAGGTAAAGCGATTTGGAAAACGTTGGAGCAAATTCTAAAAGGAAAATGAGAATTGAAGAACTATACCATATATTCGACTACTAACTAGTTTCAGATTTTAATACTAAAAATTTGGTGTGACTTGAAGATATAAAATATATTTTTCCACGTAACTGATCCTCCATTTGTATTCTGTATTTTATAAAATCAAGATATAAATAGGAACTCCTCCAACTTTTTTTCATGGTAGACCGAACACGATTTGCTTCCCTTATTGTGCCCAAAACTCGATACTGCAATTCAAAAGCACAAAAGTTGCTAAATTCTAGGAGGCTCATGAGGCATCATCAGCATTTTCCAGCGAATAGGCAAGCCCTCCCGGATGTCACCGGATAGTGACACGCACCAGGAGTGGCGTTCAGTTTGAAGTTTTCTAACCGTCGTCTACGAACCAGCAACCGATCCCCACGGGTCGGGTGTTCTCGCAATCTATGCAAAGACATGCATCTGTGGTGATGCATCATGTATCCCGCGATGGTGTTGTTTGTGATGGTACGCTCAGATGGTAAACGCAAGCCAAAGCCTCCCCGAACAGCCTTGCCAGAAAACAGAACCCGATCCGAGCCAGATGAAGCCGTTGAACCTGGTGTCAGCTTGGTTGGTACAGTACTGCAAACGGGTGCGATTTATTGCAACGGGACACTTTTCGTAACGTGACGTACCATCATCCTAATGCAGCAGCTGGTGGCAAAACTCGTTGACGAGCGTGGGTGCGATAAATATAAGACCACCGCAGCATAGCTTACATCCCGCGGCGTGACATTATGCTACCAGCAAGCAATCAAACTTTAAATGAAGTTTCGGGAGGAAAGATGACATGTTTATAGTGTTTCGCTAAATTTGGGACACAGTTTGAAGATAAGCGAGGTTAGACAGACGGAAGAAATACACAGATATGTTCTTACATTTTCGATCTTTCCTTCGAATTGTCCAAATTGATGTGTGAAGGAAAATTGTACCACAGCAATGTTTCCATTTCCCAACATCAAACACATTCCTTGTGAAAGCTTTTCCATGGGCACTCTTTTTTTGTTGCTCCCCCGCTTAGTGTGTCCCATCAGAAAGCAATTCCCGAAAGGCAGCGACGAAAACATAGCCAAACGAAACCAATTCATCCAATCAAGCAGTGCAACCTTTTTCCCTCGTTACAAACCGGGTGATGGCGAGCTTTATCGTCAGTACATTTTGCGGTGTAAGCTTATCGGCCGGTAAGATCCAGCGGCTGTGCCCCATTTGCTGCACAGCACAGCTTGGACCGAATCGAGCAGTAAACGCCACGTCAGCATCATTATCATCATCAGCGCAGGAGGGAAACACAGTTTCGCGCAAGAAGCTAACCGTGAGTCGAGATCGTGTAGCAATTTTTTTCTTTCTTCGCCTCTTCACCATAAACCATCCATTCCACCGAACAGCACACGGGAAATGCATTAGCCCATGTTGGAGGGAAAAACCTCCCACCACCCGTAACATTTGGGTGACTTTCATCTGCATCCTGCTTTTATGTTTGGCATCGGGTACGGCAACGAAGAAGAACGCCCGCGTCATCGTCGTCATTAGCCGGCTGGAAGCGAAACCATTGCATTGCAAAATAACGTTTCGGTGGTTGCTTGCCTGGTACGATCATTGAATCCGTTCCTGTCTCGACGGTTAATGTCCTTTGGCGGGCTACGAGCGATAAAATGTCTGCTAGCTTTCTACTCGACTATTGGGAAGGATGGTTTGAAACGATGGGAAGGTGCGGAATGATCCATTGGATCGTGAATCTTATTTCATGTTTTTGTGCTTCAAGAATTTCGTGCTGATATGTTAGCTATAACATGGGAATATTTTTACTTTAAGAAAAGTTTGAACTTTGCATCTATTGCTATACCGTAACAAACCGGAATTTTTTATTGTTGAAACCATATTCCGTTTTGCAATCACTATCAAATATGAAACACAAGTTGCTCTCGAGGCAAAAAGTGTCCGTTTGTGGTGAAATTGGAATTCCCGACCGTAAGGTGCTTCAGACAGGTGGCGTTCCTGCTGGGTGCGGAGGTGTCACTAACAGATTCTAATAGGTAGCAGCAGTTCAAAAAGCGTGCCGTAAGGTGAACATTCATTCCACTCGATTTTACAGCTCATCGATCAAAGCGATATGCATGCGCACAGTAATTGGCAAGCTGTCTGTATCTGGCAAAACGAGTACGGTTCATTGAGTTTTGCATTTTGCAATCGATATGCTATACCGACGATACAGTTGCACCTGCAAGACATACCAGACTATTAGGTGCACTCGTATGTATGTGTGCACGTGTGGGAGGTTAGCAATAGAAATCAAATAATTGCCATGAATTAGTCGACTGTGCATTTTTGTGTCTATAATGCTAACGATAGCTGGAATCCTGGATGATTGCTAATGATGTATTTGCGCTTTGGCCTTATACAGCAACAATTCATGCGTGTTGCATACACACAGCCTTTATAGTGCAACGAATAGAAACGTGTGGTTTTGCTAGTCAGTAGCAATCGCAATTGCTTGATTCGAACGATTCGTCGTTAGATTATTAACGCGAATGCGCCTGAAGTTATGCAATTTTTAAACTTTCGAGCTTGTTAAGAGTAAATCATCGGTCATAGACTCTTACAGGAGTAAAAATAGCCCGTTTTTCCAGGAATGTCTAACACTTGTCGGAAAAAATAATGAATCTAAAGTTGTTCGCAGAATAATTCAAGATACGATAAAGAATACAAATAGAATTCATATAAACAAATTGTCTAAAGCGTCTTTCAATTGAAAAGAATGAATCACAAAATTTGTACAAAGGCGTTAACAGATAGTTATTCAACTCCTTGAATGTAGTTTAAAACACAAACTTTGATTCTATCATGATTTAAACAACTCAGACATTATTTAGATGGCTATGGTTGAGCTAAATAGTGAACAAGTAATTAAAAAGGACTCTCTTTAATTCACATTTTGCTACAATTAAATTCACTCATTCCTGCTGAATAAGAATACAAATCACTACATTAACAAGTTGTCTAACCAAAGATTGAATAAAAAAATCGCCTAAAATGAAACTCAAAAGAAGAAGCTGATTTACACATTAATGTGTACGTCATAACAATGTGCCTTGTTGTGGCATTCTCCTTTGTAAACGAACGATCTGTACGCTCAGACGTAAACTACGTTCGAAATCTTAATGTATATCCCACCATTTATCATACGCAGACGAACATCTATTTCACATGTTGCAAAATTCATGAGACATTGAATTTAGTTTTTGTCTCGACCATAGCTTCTGCATCATCGTCGGGGGAACGTGCAAAGTTCGCAAGCAATCGAACAATGGTTCTCCATTCCGAAGGAAAACGAGATTTGCGAAAAAGCGATACATCGTACGATCGTTAGTTGGACGATAAAAACGAATGGTAAATTTTGTGGCCACAAACATGAACTTGGCGCTCTGGGAAGTTTGTTTTCAACGAAGTTATGTTCCTAATCAATAAGCAATACATACTTACTTCCAATGATTTTATGCGGGGCAATAAAAGCTGGCTATCATCAAGCAGGAAAGTTTGTCGATTATTGTGCATTCTTCCTTTTTTGTATTCCAAGAAACTATTCATATTTACTGAACGGACAAGCATTTGTGTTTTTAAGTTAAATTTGCTTACATTGTAATGAACACCAGTCGTTGGAGGAACTCCATTAAAGAGTGGAAGACCGACGATAACTATGATAAATCCAGGGAAACCTTCATAATACCTGATACGGTGGGCTAACTTTTCCAACGAACATTCTAATTGAATTCCGAACGGATAATAATTGACTTTTAATTACACCCCTCAGCAGGTTCAGCGTGGTGCAGTCAGATCGATGCAGCCATAGGAAGTGGATTGGTTTTTTTTTGCCGACATGTAGCAGCAGCTAGGTAGAGCAGATCCCCATTACTGTAGCAAGCGCATTTTGGAAACGCGCTTTAAATGAGCTTCCAGTTAATGCAAGGCGCAGTCTATTTGTGTAGCATGTGTATCATCACCAGGATAATGGAATGGAACGTTGTCGCCAGGGGAAAAAACAGAAACAATATTAAACCCCCAACACAATAAAGCGAGTCGGCAAACGTTTGGCCTGCGCTGGAAGGTCAGCAACGATTGGTGTTTGCGGATGTCTCATTATGTGCATGTTAGCTGTGGCAT
>STHB01009769.1:0-14312 GCA_018908115.1 Anopheles rivulorum | reverse complement strand
TGAATTCGGATTCAGTCTCAACATTATGATTATCTCGATCACCCGTCCAGATTCGGCATTGAGATCTTAAACAAGTGTCAGAATGCTGATCATCTTAGTATTCTAATATATAGTTCTATTATGATCATGATTACCTGCAACTTCTTACAGGTTGGTGTTTTTAAGAGAAGAAATGAGAGAATACCTATTTTGTACAGTTAGTTAAAGCTTGGATAGATTGATTTTTAAGGAGAATCAAAGATTGGTCATAAATCAATCTTGAATCATTTGCTCAACGAAGGGTTCCATAAAAAGCCCGAAAATTAAACAAGATGTTTGACTGATCAACTGATTTTATCAACGACTGTGACTGTGAGCGTACGACTGAGGTAACAAGTGAGTCAAATGAAGAACTAAGGAAGGTTTGACTGTGTATTTTAAGGGACTCAGGGAATAATTTAGTACGAGTTTGTTCCTTACACTTAATTCAGGTATCTACTGACACTTTGAACTGTTTGAAGCTAGTAACGATCAAATTTGGCAGAACAGAAGAGCTGTTGTGTTTCGGCAAGAAAACAAACGAATCTGTAATAGTTCTAGAAAAAAAAACTCAGGAAACTTTAATGGAGCACGGATCAAGATATTGGATATTCAAGATCAGTAGAAGATCGTGCAAATCGATTACTAGAGTTTTTCCCGAATAAGGTCCAAGATTTACGTAGGAAGAATAACGAAGCTTGCGTTTTAAACAAATCACAAGGATACGGTAAAATCTTAAATTTCATGCATTATTTATGGTGTTTCTTTTACTCAAATTAATGTTTTGTTTCAATTGCATACCGCTTTATATGTATGTTGTAGGTATCGTATCATTTCTTAATTATGGTGCCAAATCAGATAAAACTACAATTTTCTTTTATATTAAACTTTGTCACCGTAAAGATTTGCTTTTCCCCCATTTAACGATCAACGCTAACCGCCACCAAGAGATTGCATCCACGGAATGTTGATTCAGATCAACTTGCCCACAGATGGTGGCATCGTGATTTTGCCATCGAACGGACAAGCACGAACAGCACGACCCGATGTGGCAACGCAACATGATATGTTGGGCCCTTCATAAGGCAAAAGAAGAAGCAAACGTCCTTCGGCTTGTTATTTTTTTTTTTTTTTGTTCACTCTTTTACTGCAGCTTTTGTGTTGCCGGTGTATCGTAAAAATAGTTGATTAATAAGTGTTCCGCTTGTCGCTGCCAGGTTAAGGCCGGTGAATTTACGATAATAGAAACATAAACAAACGGCCATTCGGCTTGCGAGGAAAAAGCACAACGTCACCAGCGCCGGAGGGTTGTTAGTGTGTCCGTTTGTGTGCACATACTGTGTATGTGTGTGGATTCATCCAGTGAGTGCAGGCTGAATCTTTGGTGCCGGACGGACGGTTGAAGGTGAACCATGCTACTAACACGCCACACGGTACGACCTGGCTGCGATTGCATGAAAAGGAGCATGATTTGCTCGTCCCAGCCGTACTTGCCGAGCCGCGTAAAGGTGGAGAGAGTGCAAAAAACCATACACGGGGGGGCCATGCCGTAACTGCAGCTGGAAGTTAACGGTTGGAAAACCACCTGACACCGATGATGACACAGCGATGACACGGCGTCCCATAATTTCCGATGAAAACCTAATTAGTCGAGCGCTTAGCGATACGGTCGACCGGGCCACGATCTACCACCCGGCTTCATCCATCCACTTTCTCCCTTCCCACCCCTCCCCGCCTCTCACCGAAAGCGTGCCGGTATGAAACGATTGCGCCACACTGATTGCAGCCCGAACGGCCCTCAAGGGAAGATACTTGCTGCTGCCTCGTCAAACGTGGACGATCCAACCATTTTGATGGTGTACCTTCCGGTTGTGTTTATACGAGTCGAATGTTTCACCTTTTTGCACCCACGGCTTGGGTACGTGAAGTGTCACCCCACCCACCCACACACACAAGGGCAGCGGAGGGGTGGGTTGAGGGCAATGAAATCAAATAAAATACAAAGAAAAAAAAATCACCCTCTCCTGAACGTACACTGTCCACCGTACTTTGCCTCGCGGCACATGACACTGGCGCAATGATGACAATTTACGTCAAACGTGCTGCTGCGTGATGTCCGGTGCCACAATAAACTAAGCCACGGTAATGGACGGATGGTGGTGGTGAGTTTGCCACTTGTGCATAATAGGAATATTTGGCTTGGAATAAAAATAAAAAAAACACACACACACACACACACACAGAAGTGAAGGAAACTTTGCTGACCATCGACCCCGAAAGGACATCCCCTGCACTAAAACTCATTTTCTTGTTCACTTATCAACGGCACTGGCGGTACGATCCACTTGACACGTGCTCCGTTCCGGTGTGGCAAATTTCGTTACGTTTTTTTCTTCTGCTGCATCAGGACCATTTTGGCTTGGAAAAAGGGACACGAAGCAAACGGGAAAAGCGATCGCTTTAAAAGCTCTCTCTCTCTCTCTACTCTCGCCAAGCTAAATGGCTAATTGGCTTGCCCATTGAGCTGACCACAAAAATGGAGTAGAAGATATTGTGTGTTTTTTTTTTGTGCTGTGGTGGTGGTTAAAATAATTTATTTACGTCAATTTCTTGAGTGGAATTAGGTTTTTGATTTTATTTTTAACAAAGTTGTTTAAATAACTCTTTAGTTTTTTTTTGTTGGAGTAAATCGTGCAATTAATTTACAGGCGAAAGAAAAACCCCGCTGGTTGACATTATTCACCTTATTTCTCTTCACCCATTTTCAAAGAGATGGAAGATTGGAAGTGGGTAATTTAATTTATTTTTATTCTACACTATATTTCTCATCCCAAATTGCGTTGCGGCTGTTTCGCTTGCTGCGTTTTCTTTTACGCTCCACGCCTTATCTTTGCTAACCACTGACCACTAACTCGTTCCAATTGTAGACAATTTTCTCTACAGCATCGTGCCACGCGTGCTACGCTGGTGCCGGACAAAACTTTCCCGTTCAGTAAATTGGAGTCGGAAAACAAAACTCACTTCAAAGCGGAACGGAAAACCAAACAACGGGCCTCCGGCGATCGTCAATTCTGGCGAAGGTCGTTTAGGTTCCGAGTTTCCGGGTTTTGCGTGCCCGCATCCTTTTTCCCGGGGTTACGGGTGAAATTATTTCACCGCCGTAGACTTCTTCCCGACGATGCCTTCACAGGTGCCGGCTGGGATGGGAAGAAAGGAGAAAGGGAGAGAGCATGCTAGGGTGAAGGATGGTAAGAGTGGCACTCGAAAGAAATTTATGGCAAATTGAATGCGAGGATTTAGTGGTTGATTTAGCGACTGTGGTTAATGCCATCCCAGCACCGGGAGGATTGCAACTTTGGCCAATGAATTTAATTCAACCACCCTTACATACCTTGCGCGGTGAAGATAAAGAATGGGTCAACGTTTCGACTGAATTTTCTTGATGGGACTTTTTTTTTACATTCAATGTGGCATTTGGAGAGTTTTCTTCTATTTATTTGCAACAATTTTCAAGATCACCCTCAAGCACAAAAAAAAGGGTTTGAGCGAGCATAAATCACGTTTTTTTTGGGAGAGGAAAAATAGAAATAAATCGTTTCGTTAATGTTTCTCGGTGGGTTAGGAATTATTGGGAGATAATTCATGATTCATCATAAAATTATTCATTTCTAGCTGTAAATGTAAATTAGATTAAAAAAACAATTTTACTTCTGCTTTTCACCTGAAAACTAAAATTACCATAAAAATATAGTTTTCTTTTGAGCAATGACGTATCTTATTTATTAAAATCTAATTTTTATTTTCATAAATAATATTAAAATATTATTTATTAAAATAAAAACTTATTAAACTAAAATTAAGTAGAAACTAGTAAAAGTATAAACTCGTAATAAATTTCGTATTAAAAATTAGTCAAATATTTATCATTAACGCACTCCGTGACATAATTTAGGTATATGTTAGTCTTGGGTAAATAACAATGAACGTAACAATTCCAATACAGTTACTCAAATTATTAAGGCCACAACAAAAGTCACAGTCTGTCCCTGGCAAAGTGCTTTTCAATTCTAGACAGTCCCAATAGAACTAAAACTATTCATCCTAAATAAAGCATTTATATGCAGTTGTGTTGACAACTGTTTAATCTGGAGTGTATCTTCCCAATTGTTCCTCTGGGCTAACATGAAATGTCATCCTTCTGTTTTTCTTACCTAGCTATGTAAACATATTTTACTTTCGAGCATTGTCGAAATTTTCCTACTATCAACTGTTTTTTTAATAAATAGTATTTAAGAAAAAGAAACCTTCAATATTATTCTGCTGATGATGCTCTGATGAAATTCTGATAAAATAATATCAACAGGTATACAGATGGTTGCTGTTCCGTTCAGTTTCTACATTTTAAAGGTTTAAGGAGTGGCATCATGACGAGATAATGCGAGATAATCAAAAGCATACACAAGTGGATTCCATTAAAATCCTTGAAGAACGCATCCAAATATCAGGAACAGGACACTGAGCTAAGGAAAAATTACCTGCTTCAATGACCCATGCAATTCACTGCAGAGAAAGTAAGTGTGATCAAACGAATCCTGCCACTCGATGTGGTAACCTTTGGCGGTATAAAGTATTAACATTTAATTTAAAATTCTCCCGTTTTAAATGCTGTAAAGATATTATGTGAACAACCTGAAGCATGTTTAGAAGCAAATTCCTTTCTGCTCCTTGTTGCACAAACAGCAAACAAACAGTTTATTGCACAAGCACAGCATTGAATAATCAACTCACTCTAGCTGACTGTTACACGCGCTTACAAAGGGAGCACATGGCTGGAAAAGTGGGGCCACGATTATGTTACTAAAATTTAACCATTTTCCTTCGCTCGTTGTAACTCCCAACCCACCTTCCCTCCCGAAACAACGGTGCGCTAATCAATTGTGTAGCGGGAACACAACAGTGCACACATACGCTCCAACCGGGCATGTGAGCTATAATTTTGCCTCTTGCTCCCATCACAACCGGATAGCACCAGCAGCCGTACAAAACTTGTTGTTTAACCAACTGGCGCTTTTCAACAGCGCACGGTAATAACAGCGAACCCGATTCGATGAAGATATCCCCATCAATTATGCTTACATTACCCGGCACCTAACTCCTTTCTTGCCCACCGCTAGGACCACTGGCACACTTTTGCGTGAAAACCCGGGCGTTTATGGGCGGTGCTGCTGGGAATGTTGGTCCGTGCACCTGATTTTCCAAAAAGTAAATCGTACTATTTTTTTTTGTTTTGGGGGGGGGTGTGTGATAACTCCCTTGTTGGATCCCATTTGCACGTGACGCGCGGGTAAATGCTAACCGTTCCCGATGAAAGATGAACCCTTATCTAACGGCAGCAAGGTATCAGCATCACTTCATTAGCCCAGCATGAAGCGAGCTTCAGCAGCTCATCCCCACCGGTACACAAGTGAGTTAAACTCAAGCGAGTAAGAGAGAGAGAGAGAGAGAGAGAGAGAGAGAGAGAGAGAGAGAAAGAAAGTTGTTGCAAAAGTTTTGGCAGTTTTTGAAAAATTCCACACAAAATTCCCGAAGCAAAAGGGGGTTGCTAGAAAACTTAGCACCCCGTGACTGATGGACTGGAGGAGGTTGGTGTATTTTTGCTGTTCTACCCCTCCCCACCACTCCTCCTCCCAACAGATGCAAGTTTATCCCGCATCTACACCGTGAAACAACAGCCAGCCATAAATTAGAGCAAGCGAAAAAACAAGGTAATGCTGAGGAAAAACAAGTACCGTACAGCACCACATCACTCACGCACCGGATAACCGGATCTCACCGGCATGAGCGTTCGTCTGAGAGTGTGAGTGAGAGTGAGAGAGATTGCTTGTAATTAGATTAAATTATCATAATGATGATGATCACGGCGCGACACGAACAGTTGACGCAACACACTTCGTCGTGACATGGTCGTGAGCAGGTTGGTGGAAGGTGTGGAAAGGACACGTGTACACCAACAACGACAAATAACAAACAGGAAGGGTGGCCCGCATCGAAAAAAAAGGGGGAGAGGGGAGGCACAGCTTTGATGAAGGCACTGTTCAACACGCTGTCGTGGTGCGTAGCTTCCGTTAAAGGTTTATGCGTAGTGTGTGCGTATGGTTTGTGCCATTTTTTTTTTCGTCCCTCATCACTCCCTACACCCTTGTTCCCATACTGTGACACCCCTATAGGGTTGCTGTGAGGATGTTGTTACCTAATTAAAATAAATCAATTAGGTTCAATTTCTGCTGCTTATACACCGCGCGTAGCATAATTACCATTTACGGCAGCGGAACGTGCGACTACGGCTGACGGTTTGGCAAAGCGGTTTGATGATTGAAACTCCGGTAGCGAGTGCCCCGTGTCTGTTTGGTAGCACCGTGTATTAAACTCTCGGTATCGGGCCAACTGCTTTCCCTGTTGATGGCGAAACATAACTTCGCGGGAAAAGGCACGTACGCACAAAAAACGTATGTCTCTCTGTCCGATGTTCGCCAGAAATGGGGACGGAATCGCGTGGGGGTTCGGGAACTAACACTTTCACACTCCGGCACCTATTGCACGGGCACTGAAATAAATCACATCCTCCAAACCTCAAACCACCAGCTGCTCTTCTGTTTGTGCGAAATGAAAATTCCCCAAAACAGCTGCGTTCAAATTTGATGAGCATACTCAATTTAATTCTGATGCACTTGCACAGGATGCACTTTCGAACGGTACACACGATGCATGCATTCTAACAGGGGGCCAGCCCGCTCGGTTGCAATGCAGGGCAGCAAACATTAAAACCCAACTCGGGCCAACATCTGATAAGGATGCTACCGTTCACACTAAAAAGCTTTCCGAAAGGGTTGGGCAACTGTTCCACCCACTCCTCCTCTCTCTCTCTCTCTCTCTCTCTCTCTCTCTCTCTCTCTCTCTTTCTCTCTCTCTCTCTCTCTTGACCTCTCTTATAGGCTCCTCACTTGTTTCCATCTCACCGTCCAATGCTGCAACTACTTGCTGAATGCAATTTTTCACTTGTTTTCACCAGTTCCACCAAAAACACGACAACACGCGAAAATCGGAAAGGGAACGAAACGATGACAAGCGCCGTGCATCAAAAGCATACGAAGGCCATCGGCAAACTTTCATCGATGTTGCAGCCGTACACCAGCACAGGCAAAGGGCGAGATAATTTTATTAGCTCTAATTAGAATTTTATCGCTTTTTGAGATGAGTCACTGACACGCGACGGTAGGCGGGATACATTGGGGGGGGGGGGCACTTTGATGCCAAAGTGCTAAATTGAAACCGATGGCCACTACGTACACCGATCGCCAACAAAATGCATCAACACGGGCAGCCCACGCTAGTGTGAATGTGTTTGCAAAATGTGTGCTCCTGAATGGGGGGGGGGGGGGGGGTCCTAAGGGAAATGCCATGGAATGCCAAATGGAGATAATTTAATGAACTGCCTTTATCCATCCGATTCCGGCCAAATCGGTTTACGTTTTCGATTGTTTTGCTTAATATTTATCGCTCCACACACCCGCGTGTGCATTTTAAACATTTGCACTAGAGAATCAATGTCAGGGATGGGACATGCCGGTTTCGGAAGTGACGATCATGGAAGGGCATGTGGAAGTGGAGCAAAACCATTTAATACAAAATGGCGTAAAATCGTTCGAGCGGTGGTTGTGGTTTTGTCCATTGGTACGTCGTTGTTTCGCATGATATGTTTAATTCAGTTAAGCAGCTGCTTCCAACCACTTCCAACGTCTGCCAAATATATTGTTGTAAATTGTTTAATGAATTTAAATTAAATTGTTTTCCATTTTTGATATGCAGTGTGTTTGGATATACTAAGGACACAATCAACTGGAACCCAGAAGTATTCCGTACAATAAAAAAATTTTGATTTGGTTTATGTTTCAATTTCTAGCTCATTTTTTAATATAACCTGCCAATAACCAGACAGACAGATGACTCACTCAGAGAGTTTAATAAGACAATCACATAATACATACGGATCATAACATTGATTATGCTGTCGTGTTATGTTCGTACAAGAAGCGGAATTCTTGTCACTGAGTGGACGACCAGGAGTTTTAAAGTGTCACCTATAAAGAAGTCAAACGATGAATTATCTTTTTTCCGAAGTACGAAGAATTATCCTTCCTTCACCAATTATTAAGAACTAAGAGCAGAAATAATCCTCTTATTTTAAGTCTAACGTCAGCCACACGAAACCTTGAAACTGTCCTGATAGTTTAACTTTCTTTTTTGCCCTTAATTATCCTCTACAGTCGAGAAGTGATATTAAGAGCAGATGTTTAGACGGCATGAACCCGATTAGTAAGGCCCAGTGGTGTATTTGACAACGGCGCTAGTCCCTAACACGACCGGACCGGGTTCAAATCTCATTCGGACCGTCCCCCCGTAACAAGGTCTGACTAGCCTGCTACGTGGTAAAATTAGTCTAATACGGCCAGGCTGTTCTAACATAAATAAAAAAAAACCCGATTAGTATGTCTATGTTCGACAACCAAAAAGGAAAATAAAGAAAAGCACTTAACGTGTGACATATTGCACAAGAACTTATGTTGCGAACTTTCGTAATATTCGTAATATCTTTAACAACTGTAATTACGATGAAGCGTTCAAAATTTATTACTGTTACTTTTAGTTCTGTTCGCAACTGGAAAATAAGGTCCCCATTGCAGAATGCAAGCCTTTTTGATCCATGTTGACGGTGGCGCCCTCTTGTGTAAACAGCTCCGAACTTCTATCCTGCGTGATTGGCAGATTGTGTAAAAACTTTCACAACTTATCTATCTGTTCGTAAATGGTACACAACAAAAAGTCGTATTGAAACAAATTTGCTTTCTTGAAAATCAGAATTTGTTAGAACCTTCAACTAACAAGCTCAAGAAACTAATATTCGTAATCATTTTACTCTTCAATAACACATGCAGAGCATTGAAGAATTCATTCAATATTTAATCAATTACCAATCAACAGTATTCCCGTCCAGCAAACCTAAAGATTCTAAAACTTTAAACGAAACCACTGCAATCGTCTCTAAAACTCCTCACGACAGAGTTCAATCTCATCTCGATTTCGTTAGTTTTCGCGTTCAAACAACACAGAACCCTACCGCCTTTGGCCCAGGTTTATGCTTAGCTGCTGCAGTTCCCAAAAGCTTCCCTTCCCTATTGCTATCGACCACTTGCGATGTAATCAAATTTTCGCGCCCCAAATCTTATTCCGCAGTGCTTGTTCCTGTTTTTCACCAGAATCCATTCCCTGGTGCATCGATACGATGATGAACGGTGAACTGTTCGCCAGCAGCATCGCGCTGGCCCCACAGCCATTAGCCACACGTTGAATAATTTATTGACCTTTTCTGGCACGAAAAAAATGCTGAACGTGGCACAACTTTCGTACCGTGGCGGTGGAAAGCACTGAACGGGAATATTCGACCACGTTTCGCTTTTCTTTCTTCCCAACGGCTGAGCCCCGTTTAATATCGGGTTAGATTGCTGATTGTCTCCATTGCCACATTATGCACGGTCCTCTTTCGCACACACACACACAGCTAAGCAATAAGCGGGAAGTTTCCCACCCAACAATTGCAAAGGATTCTCTTTACACTTTACGCTCGAACAAGGAAGCGAATGGGCGTTTGGATGGCCACGGTAAACGTACAACGAGGCGCACAAGTTTTCGGGCAAATTATATAATAAAAATATTTTGAATAAAATCAATTTCGCTAATTTTCTTTGTTGATTTAAATAATGGAAAATTCATGTCGATCTGTACGGAGATCCCGATGCGGTGCTACACGGTGGAGTGGCCGTGTTCGCCTTACCCGTCTTACCCGGTGGCCGCACGGTTAGCGCTTCAAACTCTAAAGCCACTTTCGCACATCTTACGAACCAGTTTCAGCTTCCATTATCTACTTTTCGTTGGAGGTTCCTGTTTTTTTCCTCTATCCGCTCGTAGTCATCTTCTCAAGCACAGCGCAAAGGTTTCGGGCTTCGGGAGTTGTGCACGAAAATGGGCGAACCATTATTGGCTTTTCTGTTCTTTGCTCACTCTTTAGAAGCGAAGGCTAGCAAGGGTGCAACATTTATTGAAAGGAACTGACTTGACGAGCACGAGCTACCGGTGGGCGGGTTTGCAGTGAATGTGCAAGGAAAATCCACGGCAAAAGGCAAACTATGCAGCTCTAATGTTAAGTAATTCCTACCAAGGGCAGATATGATTCCGGTGTGCCGTAAGCGAAAGATCACCCAAAAGTAATTGCCATCCGTAAAACGTATTGTATAATTCATCGGGCCGAAGCAGAATTATGGTAGTGTTAATATTTGCTTAAATTACGTTCGTTTGATGGTGAGCAGAGGACTTTACATCATTAGATTGGTGTTTGCGAAATATAATTAAAAAGAATAGTTGTAGTACCAGCATGGAATTGTTGTATGTTTTACAATTTTAAATATAAGTATGTTTATACGTTCCCAATAAAAGTTTTATGCATGTTTAATTTAAGATGCGATTTAACCACTTTTCGAGGCAAAATCATATTTCTTTGACTTTTAAAATAAAATAAGCTACTGGAACAGGTGATTTGCACTGTATTAGATACAAATTTACTTTGAAAAGTGTAAGATTAAATTTAGTTTCACAATCTTAAGCGAATTCTAGCACATCAAATTTAAAACTCCTGCTACAAACTGTTTTGAAATTTGAACTACAGAAAACACCAGGCGCCTCCATCGTCCACCCGAGTGCGTAAAGGCAGGCAGCAAGACGTTAAGACAATACTAGCTCTAAGTTCCACTAGCTGTCAACCCTTAGCTGATATTAGCACTTACACAAAACAATACCCATACATGTAAGCAATGCCGTTGGTTAACGATAACGCTTGAAGCTCAATTTTGTTCGCAAATGTAATTGAAACCACGTACCGTGCTGGAGGCACGCTGCAAACGGACATTCGAAGAAGCTGCAAAATGGTTTTTGGTTTGGTTGGTGATTTGCCGCTTTTTATTGAAAATTCCAATCGTCGGTTGGAAGTTGACAATATTCCACTCTTGGACAAGCAATGTGAAACGCGCAACCAAAACCCCTGAAAAGCGGGATAGAGTGAAAGCGTCCAAGTGTTTGTAACTTGAGCAACCAATCGAAATTGTTTTTCCAACGGGTGCACTAGTACTTTCAAGAAGTGTGATATTGGTTGAAAGGGACCGTACGTTCAACATGATGCGTTTTTTGTATTAAATGTAGAGCGAAAAGAAGACAACATTAATCAACATTTGGTACATTAGTGTTAGCTGTTTAGTCTTTTTGTTGTGAAATGTAAATATTTCAATTAATTCCCGTTTTTGTGTTAATTTAATACTGTTTTTTTGGCTTTTTTATGTTGTGTATTTGTTTATTGTGCGAGCTCCAATTAGCTTTTAAATTGTATCAAAGTTTTTCCTTAAAAATTATGATTTTGTAAGCTTATTTTTACTATCTCCAACTTATTTATCAGTGCAAAATTAATAATTTTATTATTTGCATTCACTCTTAGAGTGATTTTTAAACCATTATTTAATAATTGTATAAATTTAGGATTTACTCGATGCTTACTCGGTAATTTCTCACATTGTGCATTTTACGTTTAATTGTCTTCAATTCTTAATTTTTCCTAATCTTAATCAATACTTTATCAGCCTTAATCTTATGCAACCGATACAGTTTCTAGGATTTCATAATTTCACATCTTCTGACAATTATCCTACGATATGATTGATTAATGTGCGAAGAATGTTGCCTTAGCACTTTTTTTCCTGTTTTAAGCTTAATGGAATCCGAGATCAAATCAAATTGAAAACAAAAAATTACCTCGTCAATTATTAACCCACCACCCAGCAGCCCGATCGATCCCACGCTCAACAGGTTATGATTTAGCTGTCCCATAAATTACGACCCGCTCGAGTTTCACGGTGTCACCGCATGGTTCAAATTCCATACGCAAATTTAGCAAAATCAAGTTCACAAAACGTTACTTTTCGCTCGTTGTACGGATCGAGGCACACTTCAGCCGGAGAGAAAGAGAGAGAGAGAGAGAGATTGGCCATTGGGAAAAGCCATCTAAAATCCATCATAAAACAATAAATCACATTCTCTCGGGGCTCACACAAGGCAAACAGGGCAAACCGCCAACGGAGATCTGCCCATATCCATGGGACATGAGTTATTATTCCATTATCAATAGTCAAACAGTGCTGCGGTGTGTCTGTACTTTAAAACGCTGCACGTACACACACACACACCAATTTTGCACACTTACGGGTACGGTAAGCGATTTGTGACCGTTAAGATTCTTACACGGTCAACGTCCACAGGTAAGCGATTCAACACTGCACACACACATACACACAGAGACGATCGCAACAGTGTTTTGGGGTACGAGATTCGTTCCACCCGATAACGGCCCAACGGTGCTAAGTTTGTCTGCCGATTATCGTGTCTTTTTCGATGGCTAAAAGTTGGCCAAATCCCTCCATTTTACCACACCATTTCCACCGAGATGGCCGACAAAAAGCTGCAAGTCAACAAAATTCAATTAGTTACCCCGTTTTGCTGACCTCCTAATGGGCCGGCAGCGCACTATTCCACGCTCACCTGGCACACCAACTACGAGTTTGGGTGCTCGTTTTGGGGTGGTCCTGGATGTTTGCACAGTCACCACTTCCAGTCACCGATTCTTCGGGTTCAGGTTTTATCATGAATGATTGTCGGTCAGGGAGGCACTGTTCCCCACTCGTAAAACTCCTCGAATATTCAAATTAGGCTGTACCAGACGACGCTGTATGGACCGAGGACGATATTTGGGCAGTAGCTAGAAATTGTACCAACGCAAAAACCTTTGAATCTATTCTCCAACTAGTAACGAACTTGCACACAAGAGTCACTCGAAAATGGAGTGGACAAATTTGATTCACCGTAAGAATCTTCTGTGTGTGTGTGTGTGTGTGTGTTTTCTTAAGCCTCATTCCACATCGAACGGTTCGGTGTGCGAATTCCATTCTGCGAGTACCAAGAATGTTACCGTTCGACGACTACGGAAGCACCATGCTTCCATGCGAGTGCCTGAATTTCCAATGGCCAGTGCTCGTGTAAACTTTCGCGCCAAGTTCTTGTTCTTCACGGGCACACTTGCCGAAATGTGTTATCTTCACGACACCATCCGACGTAGCCCGGTACCGCACCGTACGCACCGGGGAAGATATGCTTGTGACACACTGTGTGCGGTATGATGCATTTATCAGCGAACGCCCGGGATCATCCTTCAGTTCAGGCAAAAGGGCGCCCAAAAATCTCCTACGGTACGCTCACGTGGATTAGTGCCGTGGTAACATTTTAAGCTGTTGGTAGAACGCGTGTACTCAGGAGGCGCAAGGTAATATCGGGCACACCTAACATGAATCGCACGTTCCAATCTGCCCGCTGAAGAGCCAGTGTGTACCCTCGTATCGTAAAAGTATCTCCAGCCGGGTTTTCATTCCACACTGCCAAACTCTCCGTACTGCGATCGGACCACACCACACAACCACCATCGTTCTGCACTTTGCACGATCTGCTATCGAACATCGGTACGATTCCGTGTCTTACCAGGATGTGCACTTTCCCGGTAAAGGTTACCGGTTAGATAACATGCCTAAGATAACGCTTGACGCTACCAAAGGCACATCCTGGATTGAATTTATGGATCTGGCACACCGGGCCCGTGCTAAACGATGATCAGCGAACACACCCCCCCAGGCACCCTCAGAAAGGAAAGGGAAAGAAACGTCGAATTCCTGGAACAATTCGTACCGAGTGCCGCACACACTGCATAAAGGCTGAATGTGCTGCGCGTAACGTCACGTAAGGAAATAGCAATTAAAATCTCTTCCAAACGCCGGACGCTAGAGATAGTGAAGTACGGGAACCACTGGAGCAAGTAACATTATTCCCCCGTTTGCCACCATCCTTTATCTCCTTTACCGGCGTGCCCTCGAAACACGGGTCAAAATGGTCAAGATGGGAACGAACGGAATGTACGGTCGTGAACTAACGAATGCGATATTTGGAACGCAGTAATGGTAGCATTGGGTCACAGAGCACTGCCAACCGGGCATGGCAAAAGTGGCAGTGCCACCCGCCACCCTTTACCACCATCCCTGGAGGGATGAAGTGAAGTGCAGCAAATTATTGCCACTTTGACCCTTCCGCTTCTCTCG
>STHB01009748.1:0-12500 GCA_018908115.1 Anopheles rivulorum | reverse complement strand
GGAAGCAGCAGACGATAGTTTTGCTTTAGAAAAATGCTTCTGGGACCAATGAAGGTTGGAAGTTTATATTTTCATTTTCGTTTTAATTTAAAGCAAATAATTCTTTCCTCCTGTTAGTAGAAGTTTATGCGAATCTTGCCCCCATTCGCACACAATCCTCTGCTGTCCCTTCGACAATCAAATGAAGCAAAGGCCTGCGAAAGTGAGTCGCAGAAATTTGTCGTCCTGTCAGTAACGCCCATGCGGCAGCACAGGGGCATCGAAAACGAAACACCAACACTGGCTGGCTACCCATTCGAGCGACCGAGAACCCAGCACAGAAGCCGGCAGACACGGAAGCGAACATATCGCGAATGTAAGTTGTTTAATTTAAAATAACACCACTTGCGCTCGGGCCACGGCTTGCAGGCGACGAAACAAAGCGACAAAAGGGAAAGCGAATCGGGAATCAACAAACAACAACAAAAACCCCACAAAGCAGAGCGTATATCGTTTTCGGCCAACTCTGGCGAATCACCTTCTGAAGTAGCTGCGCTGAAAAAGCTGAATGGGCGCATGATGCAGTGCTGCCAAATGCAGTTCCCTGCGAGACTCGTACGCAACGTGCGAGGTGTAACCGGCAGGACGCGAAGGTGATCATCGCACGAGAACGCAGGCACAGATCCATCTTCACCAGCCGAAAGCACCAGATGAAGAAGCCAATGCAGAGCCAGAGCCTGCCAGTGCCTGCCAGAAAACAGAAGCCGTTTCACGATAACGTTTTTATTCATGTTTACCTCACATTGCATACATTAACCCCCCCCCCGGCTCGGCGATCCTTCCCCCCGGGTTGCACGGGCGTAAAGATCATGATGGAAAGACAAATGCAAGAGAAAGAGAGAAAGAGAGAAAGAGAAAAAGAGAGAGGACGTACGTACGTAAGTAAAGCAGAAAGGAAAAGACAAGCGAACCCAGTGAAGCATATTTGTATCGATCAACTTTGGCAAGATGAGGGTGCACTTTGGGCTGCGTTGGATGCTGCTACGAAACCGAGGTTTAAAGGAGGGAAGCAAAAACCCAAAAGCAACAACACTGTTACAGTACGAAATCGCGATGCCCGAATGGAAGATTTGCTGCGGATGATTTGCGCGCCGCACAGTGAGACGAACTGTGGCCAAACGGTGGTTAAAATTTATTTCCTTTTTTTTTGGGGCGTTAATAAATAGGAGAGAAATATTGGTGTATTATTTGGAAAACAACCATTTTAAATGACATTTATACTCATTTTTATTGTTTTCCCAATTTAAATCTAATTTCCCAAAACTTAAATTTACTTAATATTCTCTCAATTGATGGCAGTTCCATCTCAAAATTAACTCCATGATCGGCCCTGTTAGCGATACTGCCGGTGTTTGTGTTTCCTTCCACAGACTCAACTTATCGAGTCCTCTTCGTGTCTTTTTTTGTTTTCCTTCTCCTTCTTCTTCTTCTTCTTCTTCTTCTTCTTCTTCTTCTTATTCTTCTTCTTCTTCTTCTTCTTCTTCTTCTTCTTCTTCTTCTTCAAGGACCCATCCATATCCCGGTTCGGAAACAGTAGCCGGTTCGGGAGAATTTCGATTACCAACCCCCGAGTTTGCAGTGGGTTTGCGATCCACCATAACATGACACAAGCATTTCGCTTTCCGATTAGGGAGAAACCGACCCATTCCGTGCATCGTGATCGATCAGTCTGGCCGCGTGAAGTGGCCAACCCGACCGCTGCAGTGGGCGATCGACAAGGAGTCTGCCTACTTACGAACACACAAATATGATCCTCAAACACAGCCCTCAAGCCGTGGTGTCTGCTTTTTCTTTGTGGCATATGAATGAAGCTTAATGCGAGTAAAAGCTGTAGATGAATTTCTAGCATTTATAAGGCCTTTTAAAAGCAAGCTTTGTCATTGAAGCTGGCTTACTTTTGTCATCCTTTTACAATGCTCTTTTACCATAATTTCAATTGATATTATTACTTCCTTTGCTTTCTCATCCCCATGGAGGAACTCTCATCCCCGAAAAAGAACAAAACTAACCCCTTTATTGACCTCTAAATTCACTCTTTAAAAGCATCCCGCTTTCCCGTGCAGGAGACGGGGCTTGATTTATGGGTGCGCGATTGCAACATCCCCAAAACCAAAAACCAAAAAAAACACCCCCCCCCCTCCCGACAGGTGATTTACGAACGTGCGCTCAAAGTGGAGTATCTGATAACAGGAAACAGTCCAGGGCCAGATAAAACTATAAAATCAAAGTAAATGAATTTTACAGCAGCAGAATGGTTCGACACGGGCTACCAGCAGCAGCAGACCACGATCGCGTCGAGCAGGAATGACGCAGCAGTGGAGCTTACGGGGCTGGTTGGAAAAGTTTTATCAGCAAACCCGAAAACGGAACCTCACGTCGGTTCGGTTTGGCAAGGGGCGAAAAAGACAAAAACAAAACGTCGTACCTGGGCTCGATGCAATAACGCCCCCGGGGCTGGGTGCCGTGAAGGAAAAAGGAACCGGAATGCGCACTCGTGGTTGCACATTTTTGCAACCGAATCCGCTACCTTGTGTACCCGGTAGCATTCGTTGTGTCGATATTCGGCCATCGCTGGGCAATAAAGCGGGAAGGGATGGCTATAAATTCTTCGCCAAACGTCAGCCCGTTTTCTTTGCTTTGGTGGCTTTTTTTCTTTCTTTTCGGGATGTTCTTCATTCACTGCCTTCTGGATGCTGGCGTAGAGCAGAGGAAACGTTTTCCAGCAGCAAAAGGCCGCGATCCGTGACAGAAGGAAGACGAAAGTGCAACTTGCTCTTGACTTGCCTGCCTGCGCCCATCGCCCATGGTACGGAATTTCGATTGGTGGAATAATTACTAATTAAATACTGCATTAACCTTTTTCGGTACGGGAGACTTCATATTTTACACCTTTGAGTTGGTTTGCTTTCTTGGATTGCATTTTTGTGCGATCGTTAGAATCGTTTTTCGGGGGGGTTGATTAATAGAAAAGCAAGAATAATGTTTTCGGGAACAAAACGAAAAAACATAAAATCATCCCACATGAATATCGATTCTTTATCGATATCGAAAAAGAGTTCACACCCTGTGCGTCGTCCGAAGAAAAACAACCCTTCCGTTCGAACGAATCGGGGGGGGACTCACACAAGCGGACATGGTTGGAATTTAATTTACAACATTTTTATCCTTCCTCGGAGGCTGACTGACAACCGTAAAAATGGCAAACTCCTTCTCACAAACACACGCGCGCGTGCCAAAGGAGCCACTAGACTCCGTTGCCAAAAGGTTAGAGCAACCCCCATTGAAGGCTTTTAGCAAGTGTTTTCGGGAAATAGATTTTCACATTCTTACGAACCGGTCACCCACCCCATCCCCCCCCCCCTCCCCCTTGGTCGATCGGACAAATTCGATGTTATTTACACCAATCCGGTTCGCAACCATCCCGCAGCAACCGAGAGAGCAAAAAAGGGACATTATGGAAATTTGCCGGAACAAAAGCAGTCAATTTCTTGTCGGCGATCGACCATACCCAGCGAAAAAAACAAGGGATGACCACCCTTTCTTAAGGAAAAAAGAAAGCAAAAAGAGGGAGGTAATGTTGTGTTGCCAACATTCCTTCCCAATCGCCGAGACGCACGCAAGACGTTGGACATCTTGGAAGAAAAATGAACAAGTTCGTCATTGTCCTCCTCGTCCGGTTGTTGTTCTTGTTGAGCGTAAGAAGCGAAGGAAGCTCGAGACAACATTCCTCGCTCGAAGGTATGCGTATCGGGTCACATATCCCACACACACACACACATACACACAGAGGACGTAACGCATTTTTATACGCCCGTGCGTATAAACATTCCCGAACCGAAGAGACCCAACCGTCTCCAAAGTCCAAAGACTGACTGACAACACGGTGCGTTATCGAAATGGGACAACTTTGATTGAATGGAAATTGCTGTTTTGATCGCCTCTCCCTCCCCTTCCCCTCCCCCCTCAGGGACCACCTCGACAACGGTGGCCGACGACGACTTATGTTATTGCATTAACAGACTTCTAATTTCCGCCGCAACGTACAACATCATGTACCAAGATGTCCCGACTACTCCAGCGGGAGCACACCAACCTTGCCAAAGGAGCAACTGCAGCAAACGGCATCTTGTCCCGTCGCCCGATGTTTATCGTTCCCGATGGATGGTACCTCATCCTGTATGTAAATGGAAAATGAAATTAAATTAATCATGCAACGTATTACAATTTAAATCCAAAACATCATCATCCCAACCATATTTAGATGACGATTGTCCTTATATAATGTTTATTATCGTGTCGTTTCCGTGGGGTAGAGTGGGCGGCCAGGGTATCCTCCGAAGGATACGGGCCCAAAAACATATGTATCGCTCAATAGTCACGCCGGCACCGGCACGGAAGCAGCTTCATTCCGGTGCTGGTGATGCAGGACGTCCCATCCTTTCGAAAGGGTCACTTCACGGCCGGCCGAAAGGCCTCCCCGGATCAGATCAGTCCACATCACGCATTATACATATTCAAACAAAATAATTGCGAATGTGTTTTGATTACATTCAGTTTGCTCGCTTTTCCACCCGTCCCCTGGGTGGTGGAAGATCGGGCCGACTGCCACGGAACTCCTTAATTCCTTGCCATCTCTAACCGACCGTACGCACTGCGCTCGTGACGGAGGTCGTCTTGGAAATTGACTTGCCAAGCATGCCAAGATGCAAACCCCCGGACCCGGGGTTAGGGTGTGGACCTTCATATGAAGAAACACATTCAAACAACATATTTTAAACGGCTCCACAAGACTGAGTCAGAAAACTGGGTAAGGATGGCAGACCGATATCCTTAACTCTTCGCTTCGCTTCCAAGACGATTAGCTTCAAGAAGTCGATCCGGTCGAAGGGGCTGGTGTTGGTGGGGTGGGATGGGGAAAGGGGGCTGGTGAAAAATGTCCTGTCGTAATAAAGGGCAATACAGGACTACTTGCGACCCGCACACACACACACACACACTCCTTCCTCGTGGCTTGCCGTAATGACGAAAGAGGCAATTCACATTTCTACCAGATGTGGTACAGGTTGTGTCACATTTAGTCGGGGGTGGCGCTTTTAATTAGTCCCTTCTAGCGTCCCAAACCTGGGTGGTGGGTGAAAGGCCCTGGGAGGGGTAGTAGCGGTCGATCGTGCACAGTAAAGATTGGAATTTGATTGTTGCGCAGTTGCTGCAGTAGCTATCCGGTATCCGGTGTCCGGCATTTTAAGACATTGGTATGGTATTTATGAGCCCGTACCACTGTGTGCGTGCGTGTATGTGTGGTTGCAGTAAAATGGACGACATTATCGGTACCATCTGTCCGACAACTGGTGCTCGCAAGCAAATTGATGCCGCCCGTTTCGAACCCCGTTTTAGGGATTTCCACCGATAAGAAGTGTGGTATGTGTGTGTGTTGTGTGGGACCAAACCCCACCCACGGGAATGTAGTAATTGTTGTGGTTTTATCGGTTCCGCTAAAACGGTTGTTGGGAATGTTAACGAACGGTGGCATTAAAGGTGTGAATCGGATTGTGAAGTTACCCGAAATTGGGGAAATCGGTTTTATGAACAGTTAATTTGTTATTAGTTTAATTATTATTTTGATAACAGACGAACATTCTGATGTCCTCTGGTTTTTTTTTTCGTTTTGAGCGATTGATCGATCCCGACATCAAATTATTGTCGGATAAAATAAACCAGCATGAAGAACACGGGGTTGTAAAAGAAAGAAATCTTTTCCTTTAGCCTCTCTCGAAACTCGAAAAAAAGACAAAAAAAACCCCCAGAAAACCCATAAAAATGGGCAAAGTAATTGCAATAAGTTGAAATAATAATCAACCCCTCTTAATTAAAGCAAAACCCCACAACGGCAAAACCCCGCCAAACGTTGCAAGCGAATCAAAGTTCGGCAAAATGTTCGATGGCGTCCATCGGTCTGGGCCGTGGCCGACGCAATATACGGTTAGCAGCGGCGAGCCCTTTTTCGTCGGCGTGGCGCTGATGGGCGTCACCAGACTGAAATGGGATTTTGTTTTTCACTACTTTACTTTACCGAGTACCGAGTTTATTGGTGAATGAACCGCAATTCGACAATGAAATTGTTCGACCTTTATTTTTTTGTTTTGGATGAAAGAAAGGTAATTATTTGCGTACAGGGAACGGGATTTTTATCTTTTTCTTTTCATCGACTAAGGAATGGAAACAATCTTTTGTTTATTAAGGAATCAAGACTTAAAGGTATTTTATTTATTTTTCTTACTACAATTTGCTTAATGTTTGCAATAGGGAAACGTACATAAAATCACCAAACACTCACAATGGATTTGTTTGATTGACTCGGTTGGTGAAAATTCGATTAGCAGCTTCGGCAAGTAATTTGTTTTAAAGGATTTCCGAGTGTTGTAGCTCATCAGCTTACTTCGCAGTTTTATCTAACCAACAGTCAAATAAAAGCAGATGTCCCTTCGGTTTGATTAAAATGGTAACAACATGAAGCAAACCTGACCAAACATGAGGGTGGACATGAAAGTTTGCACAACCAACTAGCGGCCGGGCTTGCTGTTTTCTTTTTCTCTTTTTGCAGACCTTAAAGGGGTTGGGTGGAAAAAGGGAAAAAAAGAAGAAAAATTGGAAATAATACACACACACACACACCCGGGGAAAAAAATGGGAAGATGTTTGTTTTTCAACCTAATAACGTTTAACTAGACAACCGAGAGAGAAAGAGAGACAAATACACACACATCACATCAAACTAGCCGTTTGCCGGAAGCCGGAACCATCATCCCACCATAAACCGAACCAACGTCAGGGAGATAAAAATCCTTGCACGGTGCACGGTACAGATAGGGCACTGGCGAATCTGGTTGTGTTTGCATTTTGTACATAATTTTATTTAGTTTGTGGTTTTGTGCGCTTAGTTACCCTATGCGCCGTGCTGGCTGCGATAGGAACTGCCTCCAGAACTGTCACACCCGTCCATCCCATCCATGAGGCAGGAGAACGCAGGGGAAGGAGGGGATAGAAAGGCAAATTTTGAAAAATATAATTTTAACCAAACCAAACTTCCCTTCCTTCCCGGGAGTCTCCTTCCATCCCGGTCTTCAATCCCGGGAATACCCGGCAGCAGCAGCAGCAGCAGGTTGCTACGTCAATCCGCAAGCGCAAAGTACGCACCGACTTTCAATCAAACCCCAGCTGGAAGGGAGCTGATTGCAGGAACTACATCCGTGTCCCTTTTTTTGTCTGCTGGGAAGCTGGCCACCGCTGGTTGCTTACTGTTTGACGGTAAGATTATCATTAGCTGCCGTTGCCCGTCGTCATGGTTCGTGTGTATGATTTGAAACATTTGTGTGCGGTGAGTTGTTTGTGCTTCGATGAACGACCAGCCGCGGGACACGGGATGGTGCAGGAGTTATGAACAACCGTACAGACCGCAGCCAAAGTAAATAACAATGGATAATTTGATTTTCGCCACCACCAAACATACCGTTCGTTTGGTCGCATTTGTTTGGTTGGCTCGTGTCTCGTCGGCACATGGTGTACTTTTTGCCTGGGAAAACGTTGTGGCATGAGTCATATGCGGCACGAGGAACATTTTCGTATGACGAAGTACCAAAAATCAACATTGTAAAATGTTTTTCCTTTAATTTTAAATCTCAATTGCTTAGCTAAGCCGATCAATTGTCATTGTATTGACCGTTCCATTATTGTGCCTCTCGACACTAATTGTGTCCGACCACATGAGAGGTCAAACGCATGTTGTTTTAATAGCGCAACATTAACTTTAATATGCCCATCAATTATGTTTACACGTGCGGAGGGGGGGGGGGGGGGGGTATTAACCCAACAACCCAACGACCAAAAAAAAAACTCCCTCTCGATCAGTCTGCTGCGCCCGGGAAAATGGTGTCGATGCTGTCTTTTCCTTTTCACTTTTTTTAATTAAGACACCAATAAAATTCATATGACGCAGTTTTATGACCCATTGCGAATAGGATTACCGCAGATTTCTCTCGCTCTCTCTCTCTCTCTCTGCCGGTGTGGATCGGTACCGGGTTTACCTTCTGCTGCCTTCTTATTAGAATTCTAAAATACGATTCTACAAAGCGCAAACCGTGTTTCAGCAAAAGGGCACACTGAACCCTTTTTTTTTGTATCGTTTGGTCGGTACAAATGTTATCCACTGTTTTGTGGAACTTTTCTGCAGCAGCTAGAATATTGTACACGGCATCGATGCATCTTTCTTCCCTTTTTTTTGCTTCTTTTTGTTCACCCCGATAGAGCCCGCACACGGGCATCGACAAGGATTTGTCACCGGAAAAATCTTTCGATCGGTAATTTTGTGACGCACAATCCGGCACCCTTTTGTGGGTCGCCTGGAAAATCGAGGAAAATAAAGAATGAGCCAGCTGAATAGGAAAAAAAAAATCCTGCAGAAATCCGGCTTGAGGCAATTCCAATTCGACATTCCGGTTGCGTATCGGGCGCGATGCCCGTGAACGTATCTTTACCAGCCCTTCATTTTCTGCTCTCTATTTGCCTTATCTTCCAGCACAAAAAAGAAGGGACCTGGTAATCCTTTTCCAGTCGTTCACATCGGTTCCTTCTTCTGCTCTCTTTTTTTTTTGTACATCGCCGATTGGAAGTTGGAATTTTCTTGCTAACCAAGGCAGGATAATCAACAAGGGTGTTGATGAAGCGTTCGCGCGAAATCCTGGAATCACTGGGAGTTGTGTGCGTATTTCCAGTTAATGAACCAGAACGTATTGCTTTAAATGTCTCAAGGGTAAGTGAAGCCATTAAAGCCATAACTCGGCGGAATGTGCGTTAATGAATCGAGCGAACAGTTTGGAACGAAATAATCCTTTTTTTCTCTCTCTTTTTGGTGCGTTGCTTCCGGGACGATTGAATGACCACAACAGGAATTTCAGTGAAATTTTCCAATTAGATTGCTTGATAGCGCACTTGGGCTATTCTAATTAGATTTCAGAAAAAAGGTCATATTTTAAATTATTTTTAAGGTTTTAATGAAATCTAATACACCTAATAAAGCACAGATTTGAATACATTTGTAAGAGTCAAAGGTGCAGATGTTCTTTTAAAACTCATTAACAAAAATTTTGGTTCCATTGGATCACACGGCTTGCCGAACCCTGGAATCAATCTCAGCCTGATCTGCATTAAACACCAAAAAATAAAACCTTCGTCCACTGTGGTGTGATAATTCTTTCCACCGCATTGCACTATTCCACACGCCATACGATCACCAGTTTTCGTCGATCATCTGGCACGGATCAGCACGCACGATGCTGGAAAACGGTAGCAATCGGGTGAAGATAAATGAATGAAAATAAATCGCCACGTACGGTTCGCTTTAAACCGCGATACGGTACCCCAAATCGCTCAACGTCAGCAGCATTTAAGCAAACAGCGTGTTGAATGAAACAGAGAAACAAAAAACTCAGAACAGGGCTACGAAAGCATTGAAAGTGGCAAATGCTAAAGCTGAGTGATCATGCGGAAGAAGAATACGACCAAAAAAAAAAAAACGATCCCCCAGAAATTGATTGCAAAAGGTGAAAGAGAGATATAAAAGCTGCATGGAAATCGCGACGAAATGATAACATGCATGCGGTCAAGAATTTCGCTTCGACTGTTGCTGCTGCTGCCGAGGGTTTTGAAACATATCGAACAAATCTTACCAAAAAAAAAAAAAACTGCCGAGCGCCGAGTACCGTGGTTCGGTTCAGAACATATCGGGGTGGGCTACTGCGTCGGCCCACTGTTGGTTCACCCAAAAAGGTACAAGAAAACACAGCACAACCACGACACAAGCTGGCCACGGTGCGACCGCGCAAAGTGCGACGCGAAAAGTCATAATATTTAATTTGTTTTCACCTTCTGGGTGTTTTGCTGATATCACATAAATTTTGCTGCATTCTGACGTTAAAATTACTGCCGATATTATTACACGCCACGGAACGGACGAAAGAGTTCGAACATGTGGAGCGACAGAGTGAGCGAGAGTTGAGCCGCTTGCTTGGTTTTGTTTGCTTGGAGGCTTTTGCTTTGGGAGAGTTTCATGTTTCCTTTTTTCCATTTCTTTTCTTTTTTTTAAGGGCGGAAATTTTCTTCCGTCCCTCATCGGTTTTTTTGTTCCTCTTTCCCCCCGCGTTCACGTGTCCTTACAATGTACAACCCATCGATGCTCGTTTGGGGAGTATATTTATTAAATTCGTAGCACACAGAAGAAAAAAACTGCTCACTCTGACCCATTACCATGATCACTCCAACGGTGTGGAGTACAACAGGACCTTTCAAACGGTGTACCTTTTTGCTTTTTTTTTTTTGGGCCAAACCAAACTGATTTCGCTTCCGGCCAAAGGCGAAAAGCACAAGCCCAAACCCTTCGGTATATCGGGCTTCGAATGTGGCGTAATGTTCGGCTTACATGCAAACCTGGCCCGGTTGGCCCTCTGGGCCCGCTACGCAAACGATGGCCCGGTGGCCTTGGAGTGGCCAACTAGAGAGCAAAAATGGGAACCCAACAACCATCCTTGAACGGGTTGAGCTTCGGCCCTAATGGAGACTGGAATGAAGATCATAAAACTTTGGCCCCCTTTTTTTTTGTTTTGGCTGTAGCGATACGGATGTGTTTTTTTGGCACAAAATGTCTACACCGAGAGAGAGAGTGAGAAAGAGGCCACTTTCGCGTCCAACAAAAGATTGTCGTCTTGGGGACATTCTTCGACGTACGCCGGGACATTCCGTCCAACATGCTTAACACCCCGGAGGGGATTCATTCATCTCCTTAGCCTTAGCCTTAGCAACTCCCAGGTCCAGGACCCTTGCCAACCTGGGGGGAGAAGTTGTCTATTAATCTCTCGGTCTCGACTTACCAGTGAGCTTTATTTCTTGAAACACTCACAACACTCGCTCCCGACACCAGGATGCATCGTTAAAAGGTTTAATTGTATATCTGCCTCTGGGAGACGCTCGGCACCAATGCTCGCTGAGGCAACTGCAATTTGTCCCCATTTGTGCCACACATCATGCCCGGAGCAGATTGACTCCCTCGTCCGGGGACTTTAACGGCTAAAACAAAATTGGTGGGCACGCTTTCGACATTCCAAGTGCACGCTTGACCGTGAACATACAAATTGGCACAGGAAAAAACGCCTTCCAGGTGAAATCTTGAACTAATTAACAAAAAAAAGCATTAAAATTGTTTGCCTTTCATTGCTTTTTGTTGCTTTTTCTTCTGGTTTTGTTCTGGGAGTCATCCACAAAGAGCTTACTAAAATGCTCCGGACATTGCAAATCGTAATGGCGGAATGTGAAAGTGAGCATGGTAATAAAAAGATTTAAATCATCGCCAAAGTTCAATCATCTTTCGTCGTTAAGATTTTTGTGTGCGTGTCACTGTTCAGACGGCACTGGACGATTATGCGGGACGAATTTTCTCGTTGTGTAATGCATCCTGTTGTTCCTGTAACCTTAAATACACCTTTTTGTTGGCATGTGGGTAATACTAAGACATTTCTTGAAATGTTTCAGTAGGAATTTGAAATATTTCAAGTCGAGTTGAGGTAAACTTATCGTGATATTCCCTCAAAAGCAATAAATCACCGATCAATCTATTATTTCAAAATGCCATAACTTTAAATAATTATTTATTTCTCTGCAGATTGGAAATCCCCATCAAATTTAACATATTCCTCACGGAAAACAAGAACTCATCTTTCCAAGATACCATCGATCAGGAGATGCACAATCGTCCCGAACAAAAAAAAAAACACTCCGACACGATGCCGATGTGCCAAAACTTAAAACCAGAAGCCATGCAATGCTGGCCCCGCGTTATCTGCATCTGGCGCTGGTCCTTTAATGAATCATAAATCAGATCGCTCAAATTACCCGTGATGCAAAATCACGAATCATGATGCCGCGCGTTGTTCTGCCGGTTTTTTCTTTCTGTCTTTTTTCGCCCAAATGCCACCAGGGCCTCGGAATGATCTGTGGGTTGTTTTTTTGTTCCTGATTTTCCTTCCATGCATCCCAACACGGATTGGACCATAGACAACTATTGCAGATATACATGTGTCTGGCGCAGGCCGAAAAAAAAACGATGGCGCAACCACACACACACAAAAACCATGGCATCATCCCCATTACCGTGCTTGGAGCTTGAAGCTGGTTGAGAAATAATATTGAACCCACCGAAGAAAAAAAAAAAGAAAAAGAGAAGAGTATATATCAGTGGCACCCGTCAACCGGCACCTTGTCACCCCGACCAATGTCACAAAAAAAGAAGAAAAAAAAACATTGAAAAGGTTTGGCCCGGACGGTCGACAGGCCAACACAGCCACCGTCTACTGGCGGGCTGGCCTGCTAGGGTGCGCGAAATGCGCGAAAACAGCGAAAGTGAAGGAAGCGCAACC